>ML781776.1:299307-361038 GCA_009831015.1 Picea engelmannii
TTATAGACTTTTTGGCCTCTTTTTGTCACTTTTTTGGCCTCCCTTATTAGTTTCTTTATACCAAAAACCATTTAGAGTGATTCAGGAGTTATATGGGAGGGATTTGATCAGGTATTGGGACACTTTTTTTGAGTTTTGAGAAATTTTTTACTCTCCATATTTTTTTTCCAAGAAACAATTTGAGCATATAGGTTAGGTTATTACCCCAACTTTTGTGTCTCGTTGTCTTTTTCCTCTGCTATAGGATCGATCCCATCAGGTTGTGAAATAGAACCATCATATCTTCTTTAGAAGTGTCACAACTTGGTGGTAGATCTTACCAGAACATGGATTCCCTAGGTAGGTCCTGGTTGCATTATGGTGTCCATGCCGTCTCTAAAACACTGTAGGCTCGAGAGTCCTTATAGTCTTTCCTGAATATGAGTTTGAGCCTCATTTGCATGATTCTTCTTCGCTCTTTGTCTCACCCTTAGGACTCCCAAAAATAAATGGGTCTCCTTTTAAGCCCTTTTCAGACCCTCTAAAAATGAAAAGATTGTTGAGCGATCTTGTGGCCTTTCACGCTCGTTAAATTGAAATTTGAAGTCACGTATGTCCGGCGGTAGTTTACCCCTTTTTCGGTCTGGACGGTCAACTGTACAAACAAAGGTATACCGTATTGAATTTATGTTCTTTAGAAGATAATTCTCAAGTATAATTTTATCCCTTTTTCGAGCCTGAGGGACTAAACTTACGAAAAAGAAACCCCCACGGAGTCCATAGTTAAGCTCTTTTCAGACTCCCTAAAATTGAAAAGATCGTCGAGTGACCTTATTCTTTCACACTCGTTAAATTGGTCCAGAAGAATATTCCTGATAGAGTCCATAGTTAATCTTTTTTTAGACTCCTTAAAAGTGAAAAAATAGCCGAGTGATCTTGTCCTTGTCACACTCGTTAAAATGGTTTTGAATCGATGTCTAATCGGTGCTAGTTTATCCCTTTTTCGAACCAAATAGACTATATTCAAAAAGGTACCCCAATGGAGTCTCCTTTTATGTTTTTTAAGACTCTCTAAATATGAAAAACCATCGAGCTTACCTTCTTTGGGCTCATTAAACTTACATCGAAGGACGTTACCATTGTGTGTTTTATCAACCGCATTTGCATACCTTATCCACCAACCTTGTGACAGTTTTCTTTTGCGTCTTAACACCTTTGGCCACCGAAGGATTTTTCCCAAGTATCATTTTACCAGAACATCAGTCTTGTCCTTATGCCTTGAGATTGTATGTTTGCAATACTCATTCCTCCATTGTAATGTAATATTCCTTTATTCTTTTTTCCAAAATTATCGAAAAGAACAAAAAAATCAAATATAGCCCAAAAAGAGGATGGGAAAAGTATTTTCTTTATTGGCAACATAATGAGTTGCCCTTGGATAAAGCACATCTGTCTGTTTGATCATTAGACTATGGGATGTAGTATGACCTTAGGAATCTTTTCTCACTATATAGAGTTGTGTCCTCCACCGTTTGGTTATTCTTCCAAACATATGGAGAGTTTGTGTTGCCTCCTACTTCGTAGACTTATGATTAACATATATGTTGCCTGAGTCTCATCACGTGTCATGCCATTGTCCAAGGGAAGTTTGTCACTAAGCCTGAGTCATCCCCTCTGCAAAATGTCTCTTGTCCACATACCCAGCCATCCTGAACATCCAATCAAGTCCTTATTCAAAATCATTGAAGCCTTCAGTCTGATCATCAAGATTATCATGTCAATGACTGACGAGCCGTCGAAAACCTCTGGGTAGTGTAGTCTTACACTCATATTACACTCCTACCTGAGTTTTGAATATTTTGAAGTTGTTGCTCGAGCTCTGAAGATCTCATCTCTAGCCATCAGGCCGAATCAGCTTCTGGAAGATGGATACTCTATATGTATATATTTATGATTTCGAGATGTAGCTCCGCTGTGTATTGTTCATGGCTACTCTTTATAGTTATTTGACATGGATCTACAGTGTATTTGATTTGTAGCCATGGTTCTATTTTATCCCGAGCATGGGTATGCCCACATCAGTGAGACATTTGTTATTTTGCAGATGGCACCTCCTGGTTCCTGATCCTTGGGCTCAATCGTTCAGCACATCAGTAAATATTGGTAATGTATTTCGGCCATCAGATGCTCTTCTGACCTCACACATTAGGGGGCATCTGTTATAACCCTAAATTGCACCACACATGCTTACCTAGCATCAAGCCAACTCATATCCCTTCTTTGCAAAAACTCTGCTGAACAACTCTTTGAAAATCCTCTTTTGTAAAGGCCCACACACCCTAACCCATTACTACATCCATGTACATGCTAGCTGACTCACAACAGCCTGCGTGTACCTACAGAAGCACAAAAAAAGGAAAGTTGTCGATGGAACAAAAATCTATGGGGAGATGATCAATTCAGAACTCCCTGGGGTTGAAGAGCCCACCAGATGGATGATGAGACACCATCAAGGGGAAGAGATAGGATGGTTGTTGATCAAGGTTTTGCACTAGAGAAGAAGAGGACATTCCATCAGAGGCACTTTGGCAGAGCCCGGTCTAGGGGGATTGACCCACTTCCAGTGAAACATTTGCCCTGGATGGCCCAAGACATCACCTATGGACTCATGAAGTCATATTGAGAATGTGGTAGTTTGATAGGGCAGTTGGTACATGTGGCATGATGGAGAGGCCCAGAGAGGGCTAACATTTTGCTCTTTATTGTTGCATTTTCCCTAAAAAGGGGCTAATGTCTCCCTTAGAAGGGGTGACGTCTCACTTTTTGCTCAATTAGGGTTTTAAAATGAACATTTAATGTAAAATAGTATTATTTTGGTATTTTGGCCTTGTCAGCCTTTTTATGACCTAAGAGTTAAATTAGGTCATTGATACACTATATATTGAGGGTTTTGACTCTCATTTTAAAAATCAATTGTCACTCACTCATAGTGAGATCTGAAATTTGTGCCCCATTTGGGTTATTGGCTGATTTGAGGAAGGCGTACTTGTTGAAGGAAGATATTTTTGGAATTCTATGGTGATTTTCTTGAAGGAAGGTGTTACAACTAGGGTTTGCATGATTATTTTATTGATGATTTGTAAGTATTTTTCTGCAAAACTTCTTGATTGAATTGTTGTAGTTTAATTTCTTGCATCTATTTATAAATATTGCTTAATAAAAACCCTAGGGGACAAACACACAAGTAGGTCATTGTCTCATGTCCCCTGATGGAAAAAAAATTAGCCATTGAAGAAGAAGAAGAGAGCCTAGCCATAGCTACACTCCTTTTTCTTCTTCCCTTAAGCTAGTCGTACCTTTTGACTTCAAGAGGACGAGGACGTCCCAGGCCTAGGTTATCTACACCTATGGTCATTTTCTTTTAGGGTTTGATGAAATATCCTTGCCTTAGCAACACTCTCCCTCTTTAAACCCTATTTTCTTGACATTTCTTTTCATTTGAGCTAGTTGTTTGTTGGGAAGGAGGAGAGAGCACAAGGCCTTGCTTTAGCAACTCTGGAGTGAGCCTCTCTCCCCTAGGGTTATGATTTTGGAGCCCTTCTTTAGCAACACTTAAAAACTTATCACTCTAGTCCTTTAAAATATTCTCCTTCAACTTTTGTGTTCTTCACCTATGACTCCATTAACCCTAAGGCATTGATCTAAGACCTCCAACGTTGAAGTAGAATTGGATCCAAACACTCTCAAACCTCTTGAAATTGAAACCCTAACTACACTAACCCTAGCCTAGACTAACTTACTAACCCTAAGTTGTTGACATCATCATTGAATATTTCATCTTTATTGCAGAAATGTTTTGACTTTTGAGTAATTGAATGGTAGTTGAAGGCATTAATTGATTTAAGAAGTTATTTGTTATATTGAATGTCGTATCATTCAAGTATTTATTGATGACATGATATTAATTCCATTGTTATTTTGTAAACATTGACTTCATCAACATTTACCTTTCAAATTGCTCATATTGAATATCAGATAGTCATTGATTTATATGAAGTACTAACCAAGATTACACGTATCAGTTTCGTTGTTGTATTGTCTCAAGTAGGTGCTTTCCTCTTCTTTGGTTATACTCTATTATTGGTTGTTTAGCCGAGACTATCTGATTGGTGGTAATATGTGAAGGGGAACTTCGTCTTTGTGTTGTTAGCCTTTGCCCTTTCAAAACCCTGGGTTACCGGGGACATCTCCCCTGGGCCTAGCCTCCCTAAATAGAAAGAACCTCCCCATTGTGGTGACATTGGGTGGGGAAGGTTCATGTTTCGCCAGTTTGACCTACTACTCCTTAGCCTTTCTTGTGTCTACAAACTGTGCGATAACATTTTGGCACCACTACCGAGGAACACTGAGTCAATTCTCCCCAAACGACAAATCTTTTCGGTAAGCCTTGCCTCTAGAGTGTTATCTAACAAGCTTACCTGGCGACTCCACTAGGGTGTTTTCCCTTATCTTTTCATAGTTTCGAGAAAACTATTTGGTGACTCCACTGATGACAAAGCCAACTATGACTTCAAAATGGGATCCAAGGAACTACAAACCTTTGGACATGAGTAAAATCCTGGGACATCCCAGAAAAATGCCCCCCTTTTATAAAAATTGGCTCCATAGATTCGTTGGCATCGATGGAGAAAGTCTCGATTATCACATGAGAAAATTTTGGGCTTTCTTTCAATACCGCCCTATCAATGATGAGGCTGAATATTTGGTGATGAAGCTCTTCTCTGCCTCTCTTCATGGAGAGGCTAGAAGATGGTATGATAATCTTCCAGTTTCCAGCATCACATTTATGGACCATTTTGAATAAATCTTCCTTGCAAGGTGGGTTATGAAATTGGAAGATATACAATCATTGCTGAGAGGTCTTGAAAGCATAAAACAGATAGAGGATGAGACCTTCAGAGATTTCAGTTTTAGATTTCAGAGGTTGTTGTACCACATCCTAAAAGTTATCACCCTAAAGGAAAGTATCTCATCTATCTCTATACCAATGGAATTCTGGGGCATCTGAGCTTCCTCCTAAATAAAAAGGTTCCAAAAACACTTGCAAAAGCTTACAACATGGCCATTCAAATCAAGAAAATTATCTCCTCGTCCAGAACCAATTACCATACCATGAAAACTCTCAACTTGATAAAACTAGTTCCCCTTGAAACCTTTGTTGAAGATCCACAAGGAGAAGGGAACAAGTTTTGGACCAACAAAATGGGGACGCAATTAAGGATAAAAAACCTAAGCAAGATGATGAAGTACCAACCCGTTCTCCTCCCTATGATGAGGTCATCCAAGAACCTGTTTCTCCTACACAGCAAAGCGAAGATGAGGTTAGTTTCTTTCCACTTCAGGATTCTAATGACACCTTATTCCTTGAAAATGAATGAGAAATGAAAGCTTTCAACAAAATGGATATTCCTTATTGTGAAATCGAAGACAAAGAAGAAATCCATGAGGACGAAACAATAACACATGTTGAAAACGCCAAAGTCCTTGAAGCCCCTGCACAAGAAGAAATAATAGTTTTCCCTCCTCCCCTAGTTTTTTATTATGCTATACTTTATAATGAAGGAAATGAGGAGGAGGAGAAAGAATTTTCAAATGTTTCAAACCCTACATGTTATGACACAGATAGTGACATTGTTGATAACATTGATGAGTTCATACATGTTGGGAGATGTAGGTGGGATGTAGTTGGTTATGACCTAGATCCCATCTATGACACTGAGAGTCATTTCCAAGTGTTTCCCTTGCAATTATCACAACAGATTGCTTTTGATCAGTGGCAACAAGGAGATGAGATTTTTACCCGTACTTTTCAAAAAACCAAGGATGACCTAGTACCTTGTTTTCCTGATGATTTTCAGTCTTACCTTGAGATTTTTGATGAGTTCCCTTCTGAGCACTTGGATTCTCTCCATGAAAATGATTACCAAACACCACTGTGCTTGGATTTTGATACAAGTAATAACATTGTTTGCCTAAAGAAGGATTATCATGACTTCTCACTCTAGCCACCTGTTATTACCTTACCTTGTTTTTTCATTAAAGGTGTAGTTGGGAAGTATATCTTTTATATAGAGTTTCCTCTTAGGAAAACCCTAGAGTCCAAGGGTTGGTTAGATATTACAAGCTTAAGTGTATCTTCTCAGTTTTTCAACTATCCCTTGAGAATTTTCCAGTCGTCTAATACATCTTTGACAATACCTTCCCATACTTCACAACATGAGAACGTCTTAGGTAGCTAGTGTGCCGACCTTTTGAGTCAGTGTTCCGAAACTTGGACTTTTCTTGACCCTTTCCTGAAGTGGATTGAGTACTTTCCTCAGAGATGGACTTGGCAGGATTTTATCCCTCCCACCCGCCACCATGAGTCAGACTTTGAGATTTCCAATGATATGATATACATTCTAACTCATGACATTTTTGTGCTTAAATTATCACTATTTTGGTTTATGATGAATAAAAAAGGTAGGTATCGTGGGATTTGAATTGGCTACATTGGTCATTTGACTACATCGAACATCCAACCAACAGGTAAGTAAAGATAGGTACTTTTCTTTACATTTGCATATTGATTGTTTTACTTCAATCTATATATATATCTATATGTATGTTGGGGTGGCATTACCACCCCATATTTGTTAATGATGCCCCCATCGAGATTGAGCAGGTCTGCAGGTTATGCCAGAGATGTTGAGGTTCTCATGTGCTCTATGGTGAGCACATGTCCCCAAGTTGGAGCTAGATGTTATCCCCACTTTTTAGGGATAACTAGGAGACCATGTCTCAAGGACCACAGGTCCTAGACATGGAGTATCGAGAGGAGGATTGACTTGAGCATGGCCCTGGAGGGCCTATCCTTTTATTTTTTTCATCAGATTTGTCTTGTCATCAACAACAACATCCATCACCATCGGATTGGTCTTGTATCGGAAGAGGTTCTTACTCCATGAGGTAATTGGTCTAGGTATCATCGTATGTGTCACTTTTGATCATCAAAACCTTTAAATATATGCATTTGATTCCTTTTATCTCTAACAACTGCTTGGATCTTACATTAGCCCACTTGACTATGCTTGGGGAAATTAACGGGGTGCCCTAGCAAGCCTATTCTCATAGGTCTTGGTTTGTCATTGGGGGGATTTCTAAAAAGCCATCATTCGCTCCCATAATAGCACCACTGCTTCATCTTATCTCCCACTCATTTATCCCATTCCCCTTGTCCGGGCATTGGGTTGACCTATCTGTAGGATTGCACCTTATATCATGGGAAGAAGGAGCTAAAGGCCTAGAAGGTAAAAGCAGTTGGTAAAAGACAAAAGCCTAAAAATGAAACCTCGAGATGCTTCACCCAGGGATCCCAGAGAAGGAAATAAAGGGCCTCTCAGCAAGAAACAAGAGGGACCCAGAAAATAACAAACAAGACGTAATCATAGGATAGGGGGTCTCATCACACAGCATGAAATTGCCACCATCTGGTTACCACGCCAGGGCAATGACCTTTGGTTGCATGGCCAAGGGAAAGGGGGTCTCATCACAAGCTAGCCTTCTCATCTCTATAAAATTACTTGTGGGTAACACTATCAGCTCTGGTCACCATGCCAAGGCAGTGTCCTCTAGTCAACGCTTGAATAAAAAGAAAAAGAAGAAGAAAAAGCAAATAAAATAATAAAGAAATAAAAAGAATAAAGGCATGAATGGGATTGGAAAAAATGCATCCATGACAGGTACAACACACCTTCTATAAAGGCACCCACAGATAACATTATGCATCATGGGCTCTCACTGCACCCACATGTCTGGATATCCCCTAGCCACATCACCTCACTTACATGGCTTGGATGAAATCCTCCTAGAGACTTTCCTTTTCTTGTGGATACTATCCCAATAGGACGTCTTATATTTTCTCCAATCTTGTATTGTAGGTTTTTGTAATGTCTTTGAGCTACTGACTGATATATTAGGGGTTTTATGCATATGTTTAATAATATTGATGATGAAATGTGATTGAAATTGCTATGATCCATGTGACTGATGAACCCATGGAGCGCATAGATTTTGATGTGCAGGACCATGCCCAACAGATAGGTACCATTTGGACCGGTACACATGGGGAGATGATCAATTCGAACCTCCATGGGGCTGAAGATCCCACCAGATGGATGTTGAGACCCCATCAGGGGGCAGAGACAGGATGGTGGTTGATTAGGGTTTTGCACCGGAGAAGAAGAGGACGTTCCATCATAGGCACTTTGGTAGAGCTTGGCCTAGGGGGATTGACCCACTTCCAGTGAAACATTTTCCCTGGATGACCTAGGACATCACCTATGGGCTCATGACATCATCTTGAGCATGTGGCAATTTGACGGGGCAGTTGGCATGTGTGGCATGATGGAGAGGTCCAAAGAGGGCTAACGTTTTTCTTTTTATTATTTAATTTTCCCTAAAAAGGGGCTAACGTCTCCCTTAGAAGGGGTGACGTCTCACTTTTTTCTCAATTAGGGTTTTAAAATGAACATTTAATGTAAAACAGTATTATTTTGGTATTTTGGCCTTGTCGGACTTTTTATGACCTAAGAGTTAAATTAGGTCATTGATACACTATATATTGAGGGTTTTGACTCTCATTTTAAAAATCAATTATCACTCACTCATAGTGAGGTTTGAAATTTGTGCCCCATTTGGGTTATTGGATTATTTGAGGAAGGCAGAATTGTTGAAGGAACATTGAATTTACCTTTCAAATTGCTCATATTGAATATCAGATAGTCATTGATTTATATGAAGTACTAACCAAGATTTCATGTATCAGTTTCCTTGTTGTATTGTCTCAAGAAGATGCTTTCCTCTTCTTTGGTTATACTCTATTATTGGTTGTTTAGTCGAGAGTATCTGATTGGCGGTAATCTATGAAGGGGAACTTTGTCTTTGTGTTGTTAGCCTTTGCCCTTTCAAAAACCCTAGGTTACCGGGGACGTCTCCCCTAGGCCTAGCCTCCCTAAATAGAAATAACCTCCCCATTGTGGTGACATTATGTGGGGAAGGTTCCTGTTTCTCTAGTTTGACCTACTACTCCTTAGCATTTCTTGTGTCTACAAACTATGCAATAACAATGCTTATGTGGTCTTTCTTCAAATATAGGACTCTTTTCTAGGTATGCATCTGATAAATATATCCTACTAGAATCATGGGAAGAGGAATGACTCCCCCTATGGGTATGTCTCCCCTATCTTCTCTGCAAGATGAACAATGTGCTTGTTGAAGGAAAATCTCCCTGCGGACAGTTAGATCTCCTCTTGAGAGCTAGACTCTTAACTCTTAAGACAGAAGATGCTCATCATGGTCACTGACTTCATTTTAGATCTAGATAAACTAATGTGTGAGGAGGAAGGAGAAAAGAAGTACCTTTTACCGGTGTTTGTCCCTGCACAGTCTGAGTTGAGCTCCAATCTTTCACTCCTCGATACGCCCTCTAGACAAACAAAAGTACAACCACTTCCTACTCTACTGAGATTATTTTGAAACAAATTTATCTATTAGAGACAAGTGCATGTGGGATTAAGAACAAACTAGAAAGAAACAAGCCAAGCATATCATATTAATGAGAACAATAATGAAGGAAACTTACAACCGTAGATGCGAGTGCAACAACTCCATCAAGTCCTCCTTGTCTAACCCTTGCTCAAAAGACCCACGATCATAATGACAATAAATTCATTGATAATTCTCCTCCACTTCACTGTGTGTTTCCTATGAGATCATAGGTTTCATGCTTCTCATCATTCCCCCTTTTTCACCATAAGAAATCCTACTCATATAGGCTTGGAGAGGCCCAACCGCTTGAGATATCTTTGGGGTAAGTTGAGGATTTTCCTCCTTCAGTTACAGATCTTCCCTAAGATCATGGATTGACCAAGAATTCGATTCCAACTTCCTTCAAAGATTGAAGAGATCTTTCCCCCATTCTTCTCAACAAACCAACTGTTGCCCATAATAGGTATCGCTCCCCCAAAAGGGCAATCAGAGCATTATAACTCTCCCTAGTAATGTATAGGGGGGTGCTAGCACTCCTGATAGTAGTAGTGCTCCTCCAAAAGGGTATATGGAGTGTTATAATGCTTTCTGATAGTCTATAGGGGAGCGCCATCACTCCAGAGAGAGGTATAGGGGAGCGTTCTCCTATAAAAACTCAATTTTTGTGGTTCTTTCAAATGGCAAGAGGTTCATAAACCAAGTTAACCATTCCTCTTCTTCCAAATAAAATGTTTGATGTGTTTCAAATGTATTTCTGATGTCATTATAGGTACGACATAGGCATTATGGCAGTATGCTTTTCCTAACACTTGCGACACTTGTGAGCAAAATGCGACATTTGCGACACTTGTAATGATGACACTTGTGACACTATCAAAGTGAGTAATTTTGATGTGTAACAGATTTCCCCCCAAAGTATGAAGTTAGAAGATGAGAACTGATAACTGAAATGATTTGTAGACTTTCAAGTAAGGGTATAGACGCAGAGAACCTGAAAAAAGCTGCACACAAACATCCAACAAATATTATGACATGTTTCAAACCCAAGACATGCATACCTATGCTTGGGTGATAAAGACTTTCAAGATATGGCCGACATAAAATACACTATGGATCCATAATTGTATTGATAAAAGGTATATCCACTGAGGATATAGTGTGGATCTATACTCCTATGACCTGAACTGATCGTAGCCACGAAGAATACACAGTGGATCTACGAGATGACAAGACATAGCCACGACCAATACAAAGTGGATCTATGTGACAGTATATGTGTCATTGTTCAAGAGAAACTCCTTCGCAACCTGGGCAAAGTACATATCAGAGTGATGACTCAACCCAGGGTCTTCTTACCGATCCCAATGTAGTACGAATCTAACCATGTGAATAGATGTACTAATGTTAAACATGGAAAAAACCACTTGAATATTGGTCAATGATGTAAACCGTTAACAAGCGCGAGGGAAATCATCATTAATGTCAATGATTCCCAAGGTACTCTAGTACATTCCAATGAATGTGAATGGATGAGCTAAAGTCGAACATCCGTGGAATCATTCGATCAGAGGTCAATGATGTAAACCCACTGTCAAATGTGAGGAGGCCTACCATTAAGGCATGTAGGTCCAAAAGTACTAATTGGTTTCTAAGTCTAGTCCCTGGATAATGTGTTGAAGTCGAAAAGAATAGACTTGTCGAAGGAGGGCCTTGATGTATCCCCAGTGGAGTCACCAATTTCACTTGAAGGAAAATCTCCCTGCGGACAGGTAGATCTCCTCTTGAGAGCTAGACTCTTAACTCTTAAGATAGAAGATGTTTATCGTGGACACTGACTTCCTTTTAGATCTAAATAAACTAATGTGTGAGGAGGAAGGAGAAAATAAGTACCTTTTATCGGTGTTTGTCCCTGCACGGTCCGAGTTGAGCTCCAATCTTTCGCTCCTCGATATGCCCTGTAGACAAACAAAAGTACAACCACTTCCTACTCTACTAAGATTAGTTTGAAATAGATCTATCTATTAGAGACAAGTTCATGTGGGATTAAGCACAAAGTATAAAGAAACAGGCCAAGTATATCATATTAATGAGAACAACAACGAAGGAAACTTACAACCATAGATGCGAGTGTAGCAGCTTCATCAAGTCCTCCTTGTCTAACCCTTGCTCAAAAGACCCACGATCAGAATGAAAATAAATTCACTGATAATTCTCCTCCACTTCATAGTGTGTTTCCTATGAGATCATAGGTTTCATGCTTCTCATCATTCCCCCTTTTTCACCATAAGAAAGCCTGCGTATATAGGCTTGGAGAGGCCCAACCACTTGAGATATCTTTGGGGTAAGTTGAGGATTTTCCTCCTTCAGTTAGGGATATTCCCTAAGATCATGGCTTGACCAAGTATTCAAATCCAACATCCTTCAAAGATTGAAGAGATCTTTCCCCCATTCTTCTCAACAAACCAACTGTTGCCCAGAATAGGTAGAACTCCCCCAAAAGGGCAATCAGAGCATTATAACGCTCCCTAGTAATGTATAGGGGGGCACTAGCACTCCTGACAGTATCAACACTTCTCCAAAAGGGAAGATGGAGTGTTATAACACTCCCTGATAGTATATAGGGGAGCGCCAACACTCCTGACAGTAGCAACGCTCCTCCAAAAGGGCAGATGGAGTGTTATAACGCTCCCTGATAGTCTATAGGGGAGCGCCAACACTCCTGAGAGAGGTATAGGGGAGCGTTCTCCTCTAAAAACTCAATTTTTATGGATCTTTCAAATGGCAAGAGGTTCATAAACCCAGTTAACCATTCCTCTTCTTCCAAATAAAATTTTTGAGGTGTTTCAAATGTCTTTCTGATGTCGTTATAGGTATGACATAAGCATTATGGCAGTATGATTTTCCTGACACTTGTGACACTTGTGTGCAAAATGTGACATTTGTGAAACTTGTAATGACGACACTTGCGACACTATTGAGGTGAGTGATTTTGATGTGTAACAGATTACCCCCCAAAGTATAAAGTTAGAAGATTAGAACTGATAACTGAAATGCTTTGTAGACTTTCAAGCAAGGGTATAGACGCAGAGAACCTGACAGAAGTTGCACACAAAAATCCAACAAATATTATGACATGTTTCAAACCCAAGACAGGCATACCTATGCTTGGGTGATAAAGACTTGCAAGATATGGCTGCCATAAAATACACTGAGGATCCATAATTGTATTGATAAAAGGTATAGCCACCGAGGATATAGTGAGGATCTATACTCCTATGACTTGAACTAATCGTAGCCACAAAGAATACATAGTGGATCTAAGAGATGACAAGACATAGCCACGACCAATACAAAGTGGATCTATGTGACAGTATATGTGTCATTGTTCAAGAGAAACTCCTTCGCAACCTAGGAAAAGTACATATCAAAGTGATGACTCAACCCAGGGTCTTCTTACCGATCTCGATGTAGTACGAATCTAACCATGTGAATAGATGTATTAATGTCGAACATGGCAGAAACCACTTGATTATCGATCAATGATGTAAACCATTAACAAGTGCAAGGGAAATCATCATTAATGTCAATGATTCCCAAGGTACTCTAGTACATTCCAACGAATGTGAATGGATGAGATGAAGTCGAACATCCGTGGAATCATCCGATCAGAGGTCAATGATGTAAACCCACTGTTGAATGTGAGGAGGCCTGCCATTGAGGCATGCAGGTCCCAAATTAATAATTGGTTTCTAATTCTAGTCCCTGGATAATGTGTTGAAGTCGATAGGAATAGAATCATTGAAGGAGGGCCTTGATGTATCCCCAGTGGAGTCGCCAATTTCTGTTGAAGGAAAATCTCCCTACGAACAGGTAGATCTCCTCTTGAGAGCTAGACTCTTAACTCTTAAGACAGAAGATGATTATCATGAACACTGACTTCCTTTTAGATCTAAATAAACTAATGTGTGAGGAGGAAGAAGAAAATAAGTACCTTTTACCGATGTTTGTCCCTACACGGTCTGAGTTGAGCTCCAATCGTTCGCTCCTCGATACGCCTTGTAGACAAACAAAAGTACAACCACTTACTACTCTACTAAGATTAGTTTGAAACAGATCTATATATTAGAGACAAGTTCATGTGGGATTAAGCACAAAGTAGAAAGAAACAGGCCAAGCATATCATATTAATGAGAACAAAAATGAAGGAAACTTACAACCATAGATGCAAGTGCAGCAGCTTCATCAAGTCCTCCTTGTCTAACCCTTGCTCAAAAGACCCATGATCAAAATGGCAATAACTTCACTGATAATTCTCCTCCACTTCACTATGTGTTTCCTAAGAGATCATAGGTTTCATGCTTCTCATCATTCCCCCCTTTTCACCATAAGAAAGCCTGCTTATATAGGCTTGGAGAGGCCCAACCGCTTGAGATATCTTTGGGGTAAGTTGAGGATTTTCCTCCTTCAGTTAGGGATCTTCCCTAAGATCATGGCTTGACCAAGGATTCGAATCCAAATGCCTTCAAATATTGAAGATATCTTTCCCCCATTCTTCTCAACAAACCAACTTTTTCCCAGAATAGGTAGTGCTCCCCCAAAAGGGAAATCAGAGTGTTATAACACTCCCTAGTAATGTATATGGGGGCTCTAGCACTCCTGACAGTAGTAGCGCTCCTCCAAAGAGGTATATGGAGTGTTATAACACTCCCTGATAGTCTATAGGGGAGCGCCAACACTCCTGAGAGAGGTATAGGGGAGCGTTCTCCTCTAAAAACTCAATTTTTGTGGTTCTTTCAAATGGAAAGAGGTTCATAAACCCAGTTAACCATTCATCTTCTTCCAAATCAAATGTTTGAGGTGTTTCAAATGTCTTTTTGATGTCGTTATAGGTATGACATAGGAATTATGGCAGTATGATTTTCCTAACACTTGTGACACTTGTGAGCAAAATGCGACATTTGTGACACTTGTAATGATGACACTTGTGACACTATCGAAGTGAGTATAAATAATGTGTTGAAGTCGACAAGAATAGACTCATTTAAGGAGGGCCTTGATGTATCCCCCATCAACGACACAAAATGGACACAGAGATGTAATTTGTAGATCAAATGAACATGGACTAACATGGGTATTGAGATGAGATATTTGTGATGGATGACTCTCGAGGCAGATACATCCCTTGAACACTGAGGCATGATAGCAGAAACATGACGTGGACCAAAACTTGATGATGCAGTGGATGTTGTGACTTAAGTCAGGTGACCCAAAGGAATATAGGAAACTCAAAGGATTGGCTCAATGCAGAGGTTCAGTGGATTGAAATGCATGCAAATACAAGGTGTCGTGTCCAAGGGCGACCATAAGAGTTACTTGGTGATGTTCTCAAAAACTTCTTGGCTTGCTTCTTTCAAATTTTTCCCCCATCCAGATAGATGAGTACCTCTTTTTTATTTAACGAGCTCAAGGAGGGTAACACATGCTCGATATAACTCACCTTCGATAAGTTCCTCTTCCTTTGTTTAACGAACTGGAAGCAGTAAGGGTTCGGTCCCGTATGGACTTGTTGATGCTTGTTTAATGAGTCCAAAGACAAAAAATTCGAAGGTTTTTCATGATTATAGAGTCTGGAAAAACACTTAAAAGAGAACTCTCTTAGTTCATTTTTCGTAAAGTAGTCCGATGAGATCGAAAAAGAGATAAACTATCACTCAACAGATGTTTTCTTCGAATAATTTAATGAGTGTGAAAGAACAAGGTTGCACGACAATCTTTTCATGTTTAGAGAGTCTGAAAAGAACTTAAAGATGATCCAATGTTGTCCTTTTTCGTAATGTTAGTCTCACGAAGCTGAAAAAGAGATAAATTATCACTCGAAAGACGTCGTTTCAAACCTTTTAACCAGTGTGAAAGGAAGCAAGATCACTCGACGATCTTTTCATGTTTAGAGAGTCTGAAAAGAGCTTAAAGGAGACTCCAGAGGGTTCCTTTTTCATGTATCCATACAGGTCCAAAAAAGAGATAAAAGTCTACCCGGATGCATTCTCATGTATTTACGAGCACGAGAAAGAACAAATACTGATCTCAGTATGCCCCCAGATTGAAAGCTAGTGGCTTAACTCCAGAATGATCATCAAAGGCTGGAGACATGCCCTCCAAGCTTCAATTCATTCACCGGCTCTGAGATCGTCACCAATTTCTCTAGTAGAGGAGAAAAAGGAGAAGGGTGGATGAAAAGAAGGTTCAAGAGAGGTGATTGTTTCATTTTTTAACGAGCTTGACATAGGAAAAGAACTATGCTCAGAGCCTCTGTTTCATTTTTTAACGATCTTGCCACAGAGAAGAGAAACTATGCTCGTGACTACTTCTTGATCATGGCTTTCAAGAGGATAATGCTCTAGAAGGATACCACATCAAGGGACAAAACTCGGTCATGGCCTCCAGGAGATCTTTGCTAGATGGAAGATAATCACTTGGGAAGGAACACATGTCAAGGGTTGTGATAGGAGTAAGGAGATTAGGCTCCAATAACCCTACCAAAGAAATCACCATGTCCACTACTGGATCCAAATCATCGGAAGTTGAAATCATGGGAGATGGTGGAAAATCAACATCAGGAGGGGAGATAGAGTGTATATATTCCCGAATTTCTTCACGAGGGAGAAGAAAAGAGGATCGGTGATGGTTATTATCCTGAGGTAACTTGTCAATGTGAAACATTTCCGGAATAGATTCATCAAAAAGAAAAATTGGGGAAATGCAGTCGATTGTAGACAACAAGGAACTTAACCATGATTGCATCGAGGAAATGTCAGGCGCCAATAGATGTTGGTCATCCGATGAGGGAGAAATGGATTGGATAGAAACATATGATTTCTTGGCTAGACTAAGTGGCACGATGTCACCTAGTGCATCGAATTCCAATGGACAAGATGCAATCCAAGGGTCAAATGATTCCAAAGATTGATAAGCCGCGGTCGAAATCATATCGATGGTGGCAATGTGATGTGTAGTCGGTGGAAGTGGTGTAGGGAAGGTACCCATGAGGCTAGAATCTTTCAGTAAGCCAAAACCAATGCTTTCATATGTGACCTTGTGGTCTCCCAAGAAAGGAATATTGTTGGTAGCAAGAATGCGAGCATCAGTTGTGAAGAAATCCAACTGATCAATAGTGACAATTTTTCCCTGATGAGGAAATTGGACACATCGAAAAACTGACGACGCAATGGTATTCATAGCATAAAACCAACTTATTCCAAGTAACAAGTTGTAATCGAGGGGAGCATTGACCACCTCGACATCAACAGTAACAATTTTTCCACCCTATTGGATGGGTAGGGACTGTAAAATCCCATGGGGATGAAAACCTCACCCATCGAAGGCGCGTAACATCATTGGGAATTTGTTGAGTGCTAGTGATTTTAAACCTTTCCAACACACCAAAGACATGACACAAGTTGAGGCTCCCTCATCCAGAATAGTTTGTTGGATTTGTTGGTTGTGAACAACAACATCAACTTGGAAAGCAAGTTGGTGGGAGAGTCGAGATGCATAATTATCCAGGTTAAACATGATATGGTTGGATGACTTAGGATAAATAGTGCCAAGAGTGGCCAAGAGTGTTCTACATTGACTAGGGCAGTGCTGTAGAACTTCTAACGTAGACATAGTGCACGGTGCTTAAGCCAAATATTCAACAATGTTGTAGTTCTGGGTGGCACGTGAACTAGGATTAAAGGTAGATTTATGTATAGTATCCTTAGGAGGGTGTAAGATAGAGTCAAACATGGGTTTCTCAATATGAAGTGATCCAGACAGAGGATTAACCGATGGAATACTAACAGAGGATGATGATGGATCCGGTAAATTACAGGTACCGTTAGTGTCTTTTCCTTTTTCAGGGTTACTTGGTGTGTCATATGTCTTAGAGAGAGTGGTAAAATTGATCCCATTAAACATATAAATATGTGCACTCGACGAGGCCTCATCATGAGGATCGCTAGAACTGCCCCCAGGAGAGGGGGTTTGAGCAACCATGGATTGTTGTTGTGGAAAAGGATGAGTAAGCACAGTAGGTTGTGACTTTCCTTGGAAACTTTTGGCCACTTCATTGCGAATTGGATAGTCTCAAGTGTAGTGATCATCACCACAAATGATACACGAGAATTTCAGCTTCCGTTGTGTTTGCTTTTCGGTAGTAGGTGGTTGAGCTTGATTTTTTGTTTGTTCATTGTTATTTTTTGATTTATTATTTGTCTTCTTCTTACCTCTGGATTGTTGTGAAGGGGCAGATTGAACTACATTCACCTCAAAGATCTGAGTTTGGGGGGAGGTAGAGGAGGGTGTAGTCGATTTGGAAAAAGATTGAGTTTTGATGGAACCGATAACACCATCCACATGAGATGAGGATGATTTCTTAGAAGGATCGGTATTAGCTCGAGTAGCATTCGGAAGCAAATCATACAAAGTACCAGGTTGGGAATAAACCAAATCTAAATACTAAGCCCGAGCGATGGCTTGTTCCTCTGTGGCCACACCACCCATAGCGACATTGCAAGCGATCGGGGGTAACAGTGATTTAGTAAACCATTCCGCCAATAGTATGTCATGAATGACTGCCTTGATCATCCTTCATCGTTGCCTCCACTCATGAATATGGTCAGAGATATGCACAGAGTTATTTTGATGAAGGGAGGTCAAGAGTTCAGTACATGTGTCATAGCGAATACTCAATTGAAAGTGCATAAGGAAAGACATGGCAAGGGAATTTAAATCATGAAAAGAAGCACGTGGTAGTTCAATATACCACTTTGCTGCCGAACCGGTAAGTGTTCGCTGGAAAATATGCAAACGTATAGAATCATCCATGAGGGATTTTGATGAACTCCACAAATGGAAAGTCATCACATGGTTGTTTGGATATTTTCCAGGGTTTCTGTCAAATTTTGGAATATCATAAGGAAGTTTAGCTGGAATGATTGGCCAAACCGGTGAATGAAAAATAGGATCATTAGTTAACCGAGACAAGTCTGGGAGATCCAGAGTCGCAAGGAAAGGTAGATGTGAGTTAATTTGTGAATGATATTGGTGCGGCATAGGAACACCAGTAGGACCATAAACTGGGTTAGGTGGATAGTTGTAACCAATAGGTCCTCCTACATATGGTTGTTTCTAGCCAGGATAAGAAGGATTCGATGGTGCATGAGAAACATTTGTATAACCCAGTGGGTTTTGAGCATTATAAACATTTTTCCCTTGAAAATGGTAAGGAGTAGATCTCAGAGGTAGATATACATTAGACCCATGAGGAGGATAAGACTATGGTCCCATAGAACTCTAGGTGGTGTTTGGGATGTCGCCCAGATAAGATTGTCCGTAAGATGTTCTGAAAGGAACGGGATTGGATACTCCTCCTAGTGGGTTATTATATGAGTGCCCCCCAACATGGGGTTGAGTAAAAGTGCCTCCTGAATATACTCCCCAGGATTATGTAGGGTTTCCAGCAAACGAGGGTTTCCCCCCTGTCAGCGGTGGATTTATGACTGGGGTATGACTGACAAATGGAGGTTTCCCTCCAGGAGGAGCATGAAAAAGGGGTTTTCCCCCGAGAGGGATAGGCTTGCCATGGAAAGGTATTCCTCCAAGAGGAAAAGGTTCATTGGATGGTGGTTTCCCTCTAGTTGGTTGTGTTTGGCCAGTAGAGGTATGTGTTCTTGGGTGAGCAGATGTCCTAGCAGGATCGTGTGGAACATGTGGGGTTGTAGAGTAAAAGCTTGTAGAAATAGGGGTAGATATTGAAGTGCTTTGGAGATGAGTAGAGGTGATGAGTCCAGCATTAGGATGGACTTGTGCTGGTGTAACAGTAGGATTAATAACCTGATCGTCTGGGTGATTCATGGTTTGACCGGATGGTCCTGTTTCACTAGGAAGGTCATGAGGTTATAAGGGTTGTTGAAAGGATTCGAAATGTTCATAGAGATTGCGTCCCGATGAATTCCTCCATACAGAATGAGCAGGTGTGGGATTGGTATCTACTACAGTGCTAGGACGAACATGAGTCCTATATTCATCACCAAAGATTGGTTCTGTGGATCCCATATATGTTTTGGTAAAAATCCTCTCTGGTAATCGTGGGACCTCTTCGTCTATGACGTTCCCAAGGGAGTCTAAATGAACTAAAAGTAGTTCGAGAGGGGTTACCAATGCAGATGTAGTGGGATTTTCAATAGTAACCAAAGCACCTTCTGAGTTATCTAACGGAGGAGCAATAGCACTTCCAGCGTCGGATTTATTTTCTACCTCTCTACAGTAGTTGTCTTCTGGAGGGTTAGGAGGTAAGGGTTGATAGCCTTCCGGAGGCATCCCTTGCATCCTACATGATCGGTGAAGACCTTTATCGTCTACAGGCTCAATTGTGGAGAATAACAAAATGCACTGAAAAAACTAGGGCCAACTAACAAAAAGAAACATCATACGCTAATAAAATCTAGGAATCAACCAAGCAGACAAAACTTCTCTCGAGGATCATACTAGTTGGTGATGAAATCCAACGTCACGTGATCAAGTCAAGAAGGGGCTAGGATATGGTGGAACAATTACAATGGAAACCTGCTTAATGGACTTTCACCTTAGTGCAAGCTTCCACACAGTAATTGTGGATTTACCCTCCAAGGAGCCTGAGTGCATTTGACCAATGTCTATTGCAGGTACAGTGAGACTTTCCTTCACCATCACCTTGTGTAAGTACCTAAAGATTATGGCAACTAAAGACACCAATTCGTAGTGAGTCCCTGGGTGGGTACAGTCGACAGTCCGATCCGAAACGTATGGGCAATATAACAAGTATGAAATCAACTTGGGAGGCTCCCACAAATAATCATGGGTATACCTTCAAGTGACCCCCAATATACGATCCGACCACTACAAATAGTTGAACCACAGAGGGATAATCTCTGTAATTCGCTTGAATGTGGCCTTGTGCGTAACCCCTGTGTGAGAGGGGGATCCCAGAAAAACAATACGACAATTGGATTTGACTCTCCCTAGATCAATATGCTAATGTTTGTTTTGAAAACTTTGGAGAGTTTTACTCATAGCCTAATCCAAAGTGCTAACCCTAGTCTACTGTTGGTGGAAGATCCTAAAAACAAAAAATGTTCTAGATAATTTTTAATTAGCGTTCATTTTACAACTGTTCTTTACTCAAAGGGTGTATGAAAGTGAAACTGGTGGAATGATGACTCAATTCCCAAAAATATGCATAAAATATGATAAGAAATCGTTTCTTTTCAATGAACGCCTATTTAAGGGAAAGAGAAAGAGTTGTTTTCACTATCAAACACTAATATGAAATGTTCTCAATCAATTGGTTCTCAATCGAATCTAATACAATGCTAAAAAAATTTCAAAAATGCCTTCTAATATGCAAACCAATCAATAAAATGTATCTTTGTCGTTTGTATGCGAATGATGATTAATTCAATGCAAAAAACTTCTCCTACCAACTACCCTTTCAGATCAAGGAGATTCAGACAAGTACAAGCAGATTTCGCACAAATGACACACACCCTCTTGCTATGATTAAAACAAGAAGCAAACAAAAAACAAAAGATAACAAAGA
Organism: Picea engelmannii; assembly: GCA_009831015.1. Taxonomy (NCBI): domain Eukaryota; kingdom Viridiplantae; phylum Streptophyta; class Pinopsida; order Pinales; family Pinaceae; genus Picea; species Picea engelmannii. The sequence goes on from ML781776.1 coordinate 320,495, forward strand.
AAAATAAAACAATTCACACAAAAGATATATGTTTTAAGAAAAATGACCTCAAAGAACCAAATAAGATGATTCACAGATTGTTGATGCCCTTCACTAGAGTTCCCGCTCAGTCATATAGGAGAGAAAAAGTAGTGGATTGATTTCAAGCTCTCAACAACAAAAAAACTCAAAAATAAGGAAGAATGCCACAAAATTTGAAAAGCAAGGTGCTTACTTCTCAGGAGTAAGGATGTCAAAGGTCAATAGGAAGAAGCATTGAATCATAAAGAGCCTCAGCAAGTGAAAAAACAGGGTCTGGACCTCGGAAAATGCAATTTTGGAAGGTATTTTTTCAAAGGAGAGGCTGGAGCTTTGGTGTAAGGGACATCAGAGTGTTATAAATATTTTTCTAATACTTCTAGGGAGTGTTGGATCTGGGCTAACATAGGCACAGTGGCGCCAGGCTTCAAAAACTCAGAAAATTGTCCAAAAACCCAAAATTTCAGTCAAACTTTGGTAATGAAGATGAATGTGATGGGATAAGGAGTCAATCAGCATATGAAATCAAACATATGGGGTGAAAAAGGTCTAAAAATATCAAAGAGAAAGACAAATTCTATGAGGAAAACCAAAACTGAAAAGTTTTGATTCACTCCCCAGTGGAATCGCCAATTTCTGTTGAAGGAAAATCTCTTTGTGGACAGGTAGATCTCCTCTTGAGATCTAGACTCTTAACTCTTAAGACATAAGATGATTATCATGGTCACAGACTTCCGTTTATATCTAGATAAACTAATGTGTGAGGAGGAAGGAGAAAAAAAGTACCTTTTATCGGTGTTTGTCCCTGCACGGTCCAAGTTGAGCTCCAATCTTTCACTCCTCGATACACCCTGTAGACAAACAAAAGTACAACCACTTCCTACTCTACTGAGATTAGTTTGAAATAGATCTATCTATTAGATATAAGTTCATGTGGGATTAAGCATAAACTAGAAAGAAACAGTCCAAGCATATCATATTAATGAGAACAACAACAAAGGAAACTTACAACCGTAGATGCGAGTGCAGCAGCTTCATCAAGTCCTCCTTCTCTAACCCTTCTCAAAAGACCCACGATCAGAATGACAATAAATTCACTGATAATTCTCCTCCACTTCACTCTGTGTTTCCTATGAGATCATAGGTTTCATGCTTCTCATCATTCCCCCTTTTTCACCATAAGAAATCCTGCTTATATAGGCTTGGAGAGGCCCAACCGCTTGAGATATCTTTGGGGTAAGTTGAGGATTTTCCTCCTTCATTTAGGGATCTTCCCTAAGATCATGGCTTGACCAAGGATTCGAATCCAACTCCCTTCAAATATTGAAGAGATCTTTCCCCCATTCTTCTCAACAAACCAACTGTTGCCCAGAATAGGTAGCGCTCCCCCAAAAGGGCAATCAGAGCATTATAACACTCCCTAGTAATGTATAGGGGGGCGCCAACACTCCTGATAGTAGCAGTGATCCTCCAAAAGGGAATATGGAGTGTTATAATGCTCCCTGATAATCTATAGGGGAGTGCCAGCACTCCTGAGAGAGGTATAGGGGAGTGTTCTCCTCTAAAAACTCAATTTTTGTGGTTCTTTCAAATGGCAAGAGGTTCATAAACCCAGTTAACCATTCCTCTTCTTCCAAATAAAATGTTTGAGGTGTTTCAAATGTCTTTCTGATGTCATTATAGGTATGACATAGGCATTATGGCAGTATGCTTTTCCTAACACTTGCGACACTTGTAAGCAAAATGCGACATTTGCGACACTTGTAATGACGAAACTTGTGACACTATCGAAATGAGTAATTTTGATGTGTAATAGATTTCCCCGCAAAGTACGAAGTTAGAAGACGAGAACTAATAACTGAAATGCTTTGTAGACTTTCAAGCAAGGGTATAGATGCAGAGAACCTGACAGAAGTTGCACACAAACATCCAACAAATATTATGACATGTTTCAAACCTAAGACGGGCATACCTATGCTTGGGTGATAAATACTTGCAAGATATGGCTGCCATAAAATACACTGCGGATCCATAATTGTATTGATAAAAGGTATATCCACCGAGGATACAGTGTGGATCTATACTCCTATGACCTGAACTGATCATAGCCATGAAGAATACACAATGGATCTACGAGATGACAAGACATAGCCACGACTAATACAAAGTGGATCTATGTGACAGTATATGTCTCATTGTTCAAGAGAAACTCCTTCGCAACCTGGGCAAAGTACATATCATAGTGATGACTCAACCCAGGGTCTTCTTACCGATCTCGATGTAGTATGAATCTAACCATGTGAATAGATGTACAGATGTTGAACATGGCAGAAACCACTTGATTACTAGTCAATGATGTAAACCGTTAACAAGCACGAGGGAAATCATCATTAATGTCAATGATTCCCAAGATACTCTAGTACATTCCAACGAATGTGAATGGATGAGCTAAATTTGAACATCCGTGGAATCATCCGATCAGAGGTCAATGATGTAAACCCACTGTCGAACGTGAGGAGGCCTACTATTGAGGCATGCAAGTCCCAAAGAACTAATTGGTTTCTAAGTCTAGTCCCTAGATAATGTGTTGAGTTGACAGGAATAGAGTCGTCGAAGGAGGACCTTGATGTATCCTCAGTGGAGTCACCAATTTCTATTGAAGGAAAATCTCCCTGTGAATAGGTAGATCTCCTCTTGAGAGATAGACTCTTAACTCTTAAGACAAAAGATGCTTATCCTAGACACTGACTTCCTTTTAGATCTAAATAAACTAATGTGTGAGGAGGAAGGAGAAAAGAAGTACCTTTTATCGGTGTTTGTCCCTACACGGTCCAATTTGAGCTCCAATCTTTCACTCCTCGATACGCCCTGTAGACAAACAAAAGTACAACCACTTCCTACTCTACTGAGATTAGTTTAAAATAGATCTATCCATTAGAGACAAGTTCATGTGGGATTAAGCACAAAGTAGAAAGAAACAAGCCAAGCATGTCATATTAATGAGAACAACAATGAGGGAAAATTACAACCGTAGATGCGAGTGCAACAACTTCATCAAGTCCTCCTTGTCTAACCCTTGCTCAAAATACCCATGATCAGAATGACAATAACTTCACTGATAATTCTCCTCCACTTCACTGTGTGTTTCCTATGAGATAATAGGTTTCATGCTTCTCATCATTCCCCCTTTTTCACCATAAGAAAGCTTGCTTATATAGGCTTGGAGAGGCCCAACTGCTTGAGATATATTTGGGGTGAGTTGAGGATTTTCCTCCTTCAGTTAGGTATCTTCCCTAAGATCATGGCTTGACCAAGTATTCGAATCCAACTGCCTTCAAAGATTGAAGATATCTTTCCCCCATTCTTCTCAACAAACCAATTGTTGCCCAGAATAGGTAGTGCTCCCCCAAAAGGGAAATCAAAGCATTATAATGCTCCCTAGTAATGTATAGGGGGGCGCCAGCACTCCTGACAGTAGCAGCGCTCCTCCAAAAGGGCATATGGAGTGTTATAACGATCACTGATAGTCTATAGGGTAGTGCCAGCACTCCTGAGAGAGGTATAGGGGAGCGTTCTCCTCTAAAAACTTAATTTTTGTGGTTCTTTCAAATGGCAAGAGGTTCATAAACCCAATTAACCATTCCTCTTCTTCTCAATAAAATGTTTGAGGTGTTTCAAATTTCTTTCTGATGTCGTTATAGGTACGACATAGGCATTATGACAGTATTCTTTTCCTGACACTTGCGACGCTTGTGAGCAAAATGTGACATTTTTGACACTTGTAATGACGACACTTGCGACACTATCGAAGTGAGTAATTTTGATGTGTAACAATGCTACCATTATCACTTGATCATTTTGTCTTCATTTGAAATGTTTTTAAGATAACATTTAGAAATAATGCATTCAAGAGTCTTTGGAGATTATTTACCTTTAATGATCTTGATGGAGTGGTCTTCATCATCTTCTTCCTTTCTTTGATATGTCTTCTCTAGCTTTAGCCATAGATCCTTGGTGGAAGTGCATTGTCCCATGCTCTCTTTGATAGGGCTTGAGAGTCCACTAAGAATGGTCTTGAGAGCCAATGCATCATTCTTCTTTCCTTCCCTTTGAGCTGCAAACTTTGACTTGTTCTTCAACGGAACTGATACAACCAATGGTTTCTTTCCAAATAGTTACTCCCATTGTCTTCAAATACTCTCTCATCTCTATTCTCCAATTAGAATAGTTTTCCTCATCAAGGATTGGTATTTCATCATCCATTTGTGTGTCTATGAATCTCCTTCAAGCTTGTTAAGGCTTGTAGTGTGGGGATCATTTTCCCAAAAATTTCCTCTTACACAAAACTCATTAGTTGGCATTCAACATTTTACTCATTTTTAATTGCTATCATTTATAACTAGTTATATGTGAACACATATCAACAACATATATCAGTAATATATCATCAACAAGTGATCACCACAAGGAACACAAAGAACACAAGATGTATGTACAATTTTCTTTTTATTACGGACTACAATCCTTGGGGTTTTTCAACAACAACTGAATAGAGTACAACTCTACAAGAGCACCATCTCTATCATGCAAGACTCAGCTTACACACTCAGCACCAACTGAGATGAGGAACCAATCCTCAACAAATATCAATTTGCAATAGGTATGTGACATGTCGGAAGTGCAACACGCGTATGTATGCGCCCTACCAGTAGTACAACCCACATGTATACATGCCCAAGAAGTAATACAACCTGCGTATATCATTTGAGCTTCTTAGGGTTTATCTCTCAAGATCAACTCAGATCATCTGCAACCAATTCATCATTCTCTTATGTCTCTCACTGTCCAAACTGACCACCAATGAATCACAACACATCCAAGCTCTCCAATAGCTTACTCATGCTCCATAACCAATCAATATGAATGCTAACTCAATCATGTATAAGAAACTAGTATGCCATATCAATCATATCACAACTGAATCACAAGAGTACTGCTCACTCCATCAACCAACATAAACCACATCACAACAGCCATACCAAGAATGCCCTAAGCATTCACAACACAACAAGCAATAGTATCCATCAAGATAATAATGTAACCACACCAAAGTCTCAATGACATATCTGAGCCCATAGAATGCAGATCTGTAACATGCTTCAATATTCAACAGCTTGTCATCAACTCAACCACAAATCTCCATGATTTTATCCACTATACGGGCCCTGTCCTCATATAGCCCGCGTGTTTACGCATCCTGGCCCATTACAACCCACGTATACCTTAGAAACTAGGGTTTCTGAAGCTCTGAGACTTTTGTCGTCAAGATATCAGACATTGTTGAAACTTTCATGCGTCCATGAGATCCTCCTCACACTCTCTTTCTCATAATAGATCTTCAATCATGCTCAAGATATCCACACCAAAGAAGATCTCCCAAGAAGCTCTCCAACAATACTCCAAAATATATTCTCACAAGAAGCTCTCCATTGATCCACACAAAAATATTATTTGCAAGAGTCCATAGCTATCTTATTTATACTTTCATCCTCTAGGCCACTTAACCCATTTCTAGGTCACTTAACCTATTTTCCTTATTTTAGGGTTAACCACTTTCCATAAATAGAAAGTTCTCCAATACTTTATCATTTAAATATTCCTTCTTGATTTTGTCACTTCTATTTATTATTTAAATAATCCACCTTGACTTTGTCACTTTACTTTATCATTTAAATAATGATTTATTCTTTTAGGTCACTTTGATTTTTTTGACCTTGTGGGATTCAAGCCAACATGTGAGAATCTTCCAACTTCGTAAGGCCATAACCCTCAAACTATGAGGAGTTATGTGACATTCCACATACCACCAAAAATGGTATGAAAAGAACTATCCATCTAGGATAGTTTCACCAACAACTTCATTGATATTCATCTCATTATTCCACATACGATCATGGGTCCTCCAACCATTCTTCTAGGATAACTCAATCAGAAAAGCGTCTTCTAGTGAGGGCTTTCACCATAAGGGGACCACTTCTGAGTTCATCCATTTGTGCACCTTATCAACCATGATAAGACTATAATGATTCATATTTTCATCAATCCACCACTGCATCATATACATCAACTATGCATCATGTATCAATGACAACTTATTGATTCATCTTCATCCTATCAATGACAACTCATTGATCCATCTTCATCTATGCATTCTCATCAAGGACAATACATATTACATTGCATCAATCATCAATCAATGAATCCTTTGACATCAATCAATCACTTGACATCAATTAATCAAACCATTGGAATCAATGACAACATGATCCAACATGAACAAGTGGAAAATTGGGCAAAGTTGGACATAGGTGACTATGTGGACAAAGTGGCTATGTGGAAAAAGTGGCCTAGAAGATGCTTCTAAGGAAGCTACTTGGAGAGTATAAATAATAATCAAATGTCTCTTGTGAAAATCATCTCTTGAGCATAGTAAGGGGCTGAAGGAAGGCAAAGCGTGTACAGTTGGACGAGTTCATGGAGACTTGAGTGTGAGTTGATGCCAGGTTCTTGAAGTCTGAAGAAAGCTTCGAATCTTCATTCCATGGGCTCAGATCTGCCATAGAAACTCTAGTATGGTTACATTGTTGTCTTGATGGATATTATTCCTTATTGTATGGTGAATGCTTAAGGCATTATTGGTATAAATGTTGTGATATGGTTATGTTGGTTGATTGATAGAGTGAGCATCACTCTTATGATTCAGTACTAATATGATTTCCATAGTATACTAGTTGCTTATACATGACTAAGTAGTATTCATATTGTATGGTTGAGGAGCATGAGTAAGATGTGGGAGAGCATATATGTGTTGTGATTGGTTATGGTTTAGATGGGACAATGAAAGACAGAAGTAGATGCAACTGAAGACTGCAAAGGATATGATTTGTTCATAGAGAGAAAACCCTAAGGCATATGCAGGTTGTAGTACATGTGTGTGTTGCACTACTGACAGGTCGTGTACCTGTTGACATATTGGTATCTGTTGAGGATTGATTCCTCTTCTTAGTTGGTTCTGAGTTGTGTAAGATGAGTCTTGCATTGTAGAGTTGGTTCTCTTGTGGATTTGTAACTCTATTCAGTTGTTGTTGATAACCCAAGGACTGTAGTCCATAATAAAAAGAAAATTCTACATACATCTTGTGTACTTTGTGTTCCTTGTGGTGATGACTTATTGATGATATATGTTGATGATGTATGTTAACATTTAACTGGTTATAAATGATAGCAATAAGTAATGAGTAAATGGTGATTGCTAACTAAGGATTTTTGTGAAGGGGAAGTTTTAAAAATATCCCTACACTAATTCAGCCCCCCTCTCAGTGTGTTCGGTGTGTCCAACATAGATCTGTTGCTCATAAATGGATTAGTAGTATGGGAAATTTTACAACACCTTAGAGTTAGGAAAAGAAATGAAATTAACATAAATGAAAGCACAACATTTGAAGCAAACTTAAGCAATCTACAATCTCTAGGTCTAACCACTAGTCAAATACATGACAGAAAAGGGTTTGGATATACTCCCCTTCAACAACACCAAAAATGTTGGGTAAATTAAGTGTCATTAATAAACCCCTTTTACTTGTCAATCTGTTTCGTAAACTTGTGAGTTCTATACATAGTATGTGTAGGTAAAATATGGAAGTATAAAATATTATATCTCGATCATGTACCCAATAGCCTATGTGGTCCATATCATCATTGGTTAAAGTATAGAGGGGGTTTCTGTATGCATTGTCATCTTCTTGCGCACCCATCATGTTGGTTCTTTCCTCTTATCCTTTCATTTGACCCCTGTTGTTGGAACTGTCTTATTATCTTTTGTTGTGGATGTGCCAGGCATATCTCCTGCGCCATTGTTTTCTTGTTCCCTTGCTCGTCATCTGGTTCCTCATCACTTTTATCTTTCTCTTCTTCCTCTTCTAGTTTCCTTGTTTTCTGTGTTAGGATTTTCCATCCATCTTCCTAGTCATTTACAATAAAACATACATCCTATGTGGTTAACCTATAACTAGTGGGAAACCAATGGCGCGTTGGGTCCTTCTTCACCTGCACATACATGTGGTGCATGCCTGCTTTAAATCAGGCGATATCCTTACATGTTTCCATTGTCTTTGTTGATATGCACAGTGTGTGTGCAACTAGATGCGTGATATTTTCCTAGTATACATAAAATGGGGCATTAGTATCCCAATGTCTTCTCTTAATCGTTGTATGCCATAAGTTGGCATATCTCCTGACCATATTTCCTCTAGATTATGTGCGCATGTTTTGATAGTAACCTAGTTCCTACCAACCGACCAGTGCAATCGGAATCAACAACCATGCATAGTGGAATTATGTGCCCTTTTCCTAGGCCTCAATGCAATCCTGCAAAAATTGGTTCACCAAGAAGATAAAAAGTTTTGAGTTGAAGTGCTCAATGGTGGACATCTTCAAATGTTGGAACGAGGTAGGCCTTTTTCTTATCTCGCTTGCATATCGGTTTATATAACATATGTTGGAATTGAGTAGATTTTTGCAGTCATACCTATTTGTTGTGGCTTACCCTCACCATAGAGATTTGTTCCCTCGTAAAAGAATTGGTGACTCCAGTGGGTAGAGATCTTCTTTCTAAGGGTTGAAGTACTTTTTCTCCTTGCATTGCTATTTTTCCTATTTGTTTCTTGTCGTATCACTGCTTGACAGATTCTGTTCACTTTGGGTCTAATTTTTCAGCCTTTTACCCTTGTCTGGCCTTGTTTTCAAGCCTGTATGTTCTTTTTTCCTTGAGAGTCGCGTACACATGTGTGTTGTCTCACTGCAAGCTGCGTATATATGTACTGTTTTCCTGAACAGTCGCGTATACCATTTTGCCTTGCATGTTTGCTTGGTTTTGTGATTGTTGGGTGGGATTTGATAGTTGTTGAGCCTTCTTAGGTCTCTGTAGTGACTGTTAAGCTTCTTTGAGTTGACAGGAAACCTGTTTGGAGTTGAATTTTTGGGCGGAGTATTTCTCATTGTTTTTCATTTTTTATTTGTCCTTGAACTCTGGGTTGTTTGCTTGGTTGTTTGGTATTCTGCTTGAGTTATTTCATTTATACACAGTAGAATTTATATATCATGTTGCTTATCGGTCCATGCATTTTCTTTTTAGTATATTGAAAATACAAAAACAAATAGGCATTTTACATTGCTTGGCATTTTTTTCTTCTGAATCTTTATCATTAGCTTAGTGCATTTAGTGAAAGATGGCATTTTACTTCTGAATTGTAGAGTTGAAATTGAAAATTGCATTGTTTTTATATGCATATCATTCATCGAAAAATTAAAATTAGACGTTGAATTATATTTATATTTATTTTCTTGCAGAGTCATAATATCATGAGTTTCACTTCCATACCCTTTTGAGTAATCACGGCCAATAAAATTTATGCTTTAAACTAAAATTGATTAGTCATGATTTTATTTTTAGGGTGCACAAACTAGTCTAGGATTTAGTGCCTTGGAATGGGATTTTGTTAGTAAACTTCTCCAAGGCAATTAAATCAACATATCTATATGAGACAGGGAGTTCAGAAGTCCATTGTATAATTGGTAAGATCAGGAGGCTCCGCTCACACCAGAGTTAATCACAAGGTTGCATGAAGTTAGTTGAAGGGATAACCCCCGGATACTCACCTAGTGTTAGAGATATTTTTGTGGATTTATTCATATTTGGGGATCTTGCTAGTACCCATACCTCTATGAGAGGCGGTGCTTTCAAGGTTTTGGGATTTTCTACTCTGCCCATATGGTAATCCAAACTTACGACTGCTCACTTTTGCATCGGTTATATAGTGGTTTATTAGTTGCCTGACTTAGGTATCTCATAGGTTACTTGTAGGGGTTATTCTGCTTGTACCCTGGGTCAGATAGGGGTCAGACAACACACAACCTTTATGGAAGATTACCTCTCTGGGGGGTCCGACTGACTGGTTGTTAAGCCCACAAGGGCCCCTATAATTGATTTTGCTACCTCCAAACTTTAGCGGGGAGTCTCAAGTCCCTCTTGGATTAGACATACCTTCTTTAGTGAGGGAGGCCACTCAGCCACTTTAGCCCGTTTGCATGCATATTGGTCGTTTGACTTTTTGGTGTGCTCTTTGATTATTAGTTGACCATAGGATTTCGTTCTGAGTCTTTGTTATCATGGATAATGGAGTTCATTTTGCTCCCTCATTTACTGCTACCTCCCCCCCTCCATGACGTTCATGGGGGAAAATATGTCTGCTTCCTATAATGGCATGCAGAATTATGGTACTCAATCAATGCCTTGGGTCTCTAATCATTTTTCTATTGGTATGTCTGATATGTCTTCCCATTTTCCATTCCCTGTCTCGCCTCCTTATGTGAATACAAATTTTGGGTCTGGGGGCATGATGCCTCCCTCTTATCCCTCTTCGTTTGGTGGGATTCATATCCTTCAAACACCTCTTATGGTAGGAGGTTCAAATATTCCTTCCTACAAGTCCACTATGTGAGAAGTAAGTGCCAAATTAAAAAATATTTCTACTTGTTACACTCTGTCCAGTTATCCTTCTTCTGCTATGTCAGTTCCTACAAACACTTTTCCCATGGCGGACCTCTATTCACCCTCTGGTGCTTCATCTGGGGGGAATTATTTTTATAGTATGGGAAACCCCCCTCAAAAAGTTCATTCGTCTGGGGGAAACATATATCCTCACATGAGTAACCTTTGTCATGTCGCTTTCTCTTTGCAAGAAACTTCTTCAATGTCGATGCCCCTACAACCCTTTATGAACCAATATGGAGGAGGATACTATCTTGTCGAACCGGAATAGGGTGCAAACCAAGACCCTTCATGGCCTGCAATTCCTCAAAACCAAAATTTCGTTGGACCTTGGTCTCAAATTCTGAAACTCATCACCGTCGTGAGTTTGGTCACTGCTAGTCATATTGGAGTTACATCACCAACCTCCGCTAGTCATATTGGAGATTGGTCGACAAACTCTGCGAGTCATGTTGAAGACCTGCAACCATCCACTGCAAGTCATGCTGGGGGAACAAGTCCAGTCACTATGTGTCATACTGGCATTACATCACCAACCTCTACTAGTCATGTTGGATATTGGTCGATAACCTCTGCGAGTCATGTTAAATACCTACAACCAGTCGCTGCAAGTCATGTTGGGGGGCACATGTCTGGTCACTGCTAGTCACACTACACATACATCACCAACCTCTGCTAGTCATGTTGAGGATTCATCACCAACCTCTGCTAGTCATGTTGGAGATTTTCTACTAGCCTCTGCAAGTCATGCTGGGAGCATGTCACCAACCACTGCAAGTCATGTCAGGGCATTCATGTGATTGAGAATACTAGACGTCTCAGACGTAATCCTAAATTCCTTTGCAGGACTTGTGAAGGAATTCACCTTACTCGTTTGTGTCATGTTACTGTTGGGATACCAGAAGCATGGGGCTCACCTAAGGACCCTTCAGGTTCTAAGGCATCTATGGTTTCACAACACTATATTCCTTCTTTGGTTGATACAACAGTCATGTCAATGCAGTCTTCGACTAACACCCTTTTTCCATTAGGGGTTTATGCATCTCTTGACCTTGTTGTCTCGCATCTTGTTCAACCAATGGTCGAGTCGATGCAATCTTTGACCAACAACACTCCTATTTTCAGGGGTGGCGCACCTCTTGACCTTGTTATCTCACATCCTATTCAACCAATGGTTAAGGAAGTGGTCATGTTGATGCAATCTTCAATAGACACCACTGTTCTCTTGGTGAGTGACAAGTCTAAGGAAGTGGTCGCACCAATGCAATTTTTTGTCGAGCTCGCTCTTCTGGTTATGGTTCTATACCTTCTATGCCATGTCCTTAGCATTTCTATTACTTCACCTTCTGAACAAGAAAGAGTTTTACTCTTCCCAAGTTCTCTCCCTCCAAGTCTTGACGAGGTTCCCTTTGATTGGGATGGTCTTGTGGGGTATCCAATTCCTCAGCCTATGTCTTTTCCAGGAAGAGACATTATCTGATATATCATGGAAATGATAACCTCCATTATCACTTTTTCCTCCTCGACTTGGAGAGATTTGGGTCTTCCCAAGATTGTATTAATTCTTCATAAGATACTGACATTCCACAAAAGGTCTACATGGGAGCCATGGCCTCCCCTGTGACTTGTCACCTAGAATCTCCCTAACGATTTTGTTGTCCCTTGACCAAGTCTTGGGAGAACCTTGGTCAAGTTGACCTATTTTGGGACTTCGAAAACCTGTCGAAGACAGAGTGCAAGATGAAACAGAGATCACAGGATCTCGGCCCCTTTTTGGGTCCTTTTTGGGATTTGGGAATATTTAACGGGAATGAGATTTCAGCCCATGGGTTTACCCATGTTTAGGCCTATTTTGTATGTATAAATAGAAGGCTAGGCAATGTAAGAAGTAGTGGAATAGTGAGCATGTGTTGTGTAAGTTGGCTAAGTGCTAAGAGTGGGATCTATGTGATCAAGAAGTGTAAGGCTTTGTGCATACTGTGTGAGACTTGTAGAGCTAAGTGCAAGTCATTGTAAGAGACTATGGAAGGCTTTGTGTTGTAACACAAGGAAGGAGAATCTAGCAAGCTACGTAAATCTCCTGTCTTATGCAAAGTAAGGGTTTTGGATATGTGCATGTAGATGATTGATTGAAGCTAATAAAGAAGAAGATTTGTTGGACATAGTCCCAGGGTGGGGTTGAACCACTTAAATACTATGTTATTCTACTTTGTGTGATGTTTTTATGTGTTTATGTGTTATGTGCTAAGTGCTTTGATAGATAGATCTGTTAATTTTGTGTGCTTATGATGATTTTGTATGCTAGATATGACATCTGTGAACTTGCATAGTGCTTGAATTTGCTAGATCTGATCTAATTCCTTTTCTAAGTGCTTATATACATTAGATCATAGTGAATGTTGCGATGATCTGTTTTCTCTGCAGAGTAGATATTGGTTAGATAATGATGAACTAATAGTGTTAAGTGCTCTATTAAGTGTTATAATCACAGATCTATGTCCCAGCTAAGGTTGCCGACACCTTTTTCCTGCAACCACCCCTGCCTCTACCTCAGGTGAGACTTCATCTGCTTCGTAGGTGTTACCAAAATGGACGGTAGTTATAGTTTTGTTGGTGCATTGTTGTAGCATTGAACCCTGGGTCTGCCCCTGTGCCAACAAATGGTTATGTTGTCGGGACCTGAAACTGTGATTGTTGGGAACTGAGGAAGACGAAGCTTTGTGAAAATATCCGACCTGAAATTGTGAAAGCTCTGTGCGTAGATTTTTTGCTCTAGTGCGCAGTACTCTACTTAGTTTGACAAAGCTCTGTGTTAAGGAAAAGAAGTCCGATCTGAAGAAAAGAGGTAAGATCTTAAAGCTCTGTGCTCTGATAAAGGTAATAATAGTGAAAAGTTATAGATCTGAAAGCTTTGTGCTTTGTAGAAGTAATATTAGTGGAAATTTTTGTTTCAAAAGTATGAATCTAGGTATGTTTAATAGATTCTATCCTAGCTGGAAAACTAGGGCATTAATAGATGAAAGAATATTTGATATGAATAGATCTAATAAGAATAGCGAAAATTATGTTATACCTATGCATAAAAGGAATGTTTGGACTAATAAGTGCATGAAAGATCCTAGAAAGAAGTTTTTGTAGGTTAGCTACCATGATCCTAGTGTGCAGTACAGGAAAGGTTGGGGATCATTTAAACGAAAGAGAGGATTAACCCCTTGTTACAATTGCAGAAAACCTGGACATCTTGCTAAGGAATGCCCTGGGAGAAGACCTAGTTGTCTTTGTTGTAAATCTATGGACTATGAAGTTTTGGATTTCCCTAGAATGATTGCTAATCTTGAAGAAATGAACATGAGACAAGAAACCCTAAGGCAGATCCAGAAACTAATATTATGACAGAATCCCAGGAAGAATCAGAAAAAGTGTTTCTATAGATGAAAGAAACCTTGAATGATCACCAACATGTCAACTTACCAAAGATATTCAAAGAAAAAGAATGCATTGAAGCAAGAATATGAGACTTCGACATTGACTGTGTTCTGGATGAGGAAACATAGGTGAATATCATGACAGAAAGAACTTGGGAAATTCTAGGAAAGCCTGCTATGATCCCTTCATTCAGAGGAATAAGGCTATTCAAAGGAAAGTTGATAAACCTATGTGGAAAGCTCACCTAGATACCTATGAATGCCAATGGAACTTCCACAGAGGAAGATTTTGAGATTGTTAAATTCAATGAGAACAATGCCTCGTTTACCATGCTACTAGGAAAACCTTGGATTGAAAGAGATCAGGCCAAGAGGAAAGAAGAAGAAGAAGTTTTAGAACAACAAAAGCAAGATTTAAAAGAATTCATGACTAGAAGGATTGCACACTTGATTGAAGAACAGAAGAACAGACCAAAGTTATTTAACACCAGAAACCCAGATGTCAAAGTTGCAAGAACACTAGAAGAATCACTGAAGATTGAATTACCTATTCCAGATGAAGAAGAAGGGTTACCCTTGAATCTTAGGGAGGAATATCATCAGTGTGAAGTAACTATGCCAAAAGAAGCTAAGGATTAGAATGGAAATGGGCACACTGAGATGAAACTCACTAGGAAGAAGGCTAGAAAGATAAGTAAAAAGAGAGCTAAGATCGACAAGTTTCATAAGGTTCCAGAGGAAACCTCACAGAAGGAAAATTTGCAAAATTGGAGCTTCGTTGGGATATCAGAACAGCGACGCATGGCACTTCTCCATAGAGAAGAAATATAGTCGTTGGGGCCACTATAACCATTAGTCGTTATGGACAAACAACTCTCCATCCGACCGTTGGGACCGCGCTATAACGGACAAAATAGAGTTAATGAAGCCTTCATACCCGTTGCAAGTAACCCATTTCTGAGTTACCTATTTATCCTATCACACCATGCATTGAGAAAAAAATTTCGAATTGAGAATTTGAGCCCGCAGACTAAATTGATTTTATACAGTGATCATCGCACTCTTGTTGTTTATCCTGTTACAGTGTCTAAGTTATTCCCTGAACTCGAGATTGTTAACCCTGAGTGTGTATGTCGGACATATTGAGCACCGCAGAGAAAGTTGTTGAATAAGTTTTGATCGAACTCATGAGTGAAAGAGTCATGTCTATGTCTACAGGTATACAAACATCATCCATGAGAGGACTGCCAACCTCTCCATCCACTGCTCGCGGAGCCAAACCATCCCGACCATTTGATGAAAAGAGAACCAAGCACAGGGATGATCTAATGAATGCTAAATTGATCCCGACCATATTACCAACCTATCTACCACCTCTGAGCAGCACAATAAATCGAGACAGTCTGCTCAGAGATTTCTACTACACTTTGGTCACTATGTACCTCCCGAAGGGGATACACGCAGTTCGAGCAGACCAAGATAATATTGTGGTGTTGAAGTTTATCCACTTCAACCTCGAAGATCGCAAAGTTTACAACATTCTCACCCCACATAAGTACCTGACCTGGACTAAGGGGAAGAATTCAAAGATAATCCCACAGTCATGGACCCATAACCTTGCATAGTCCACCCTGCTCAATATCATGAAGATTCCTCACTTCGAACGACACCAGGAGGTGAATGCATGTGTCAAGCTATTGTTGTCTTGTTACCATGGAGATTATTTATGTTTAAACCATTGTATAATATTTTATTCGATGTTGATCAATCGGATCACAGGGTTAAGTATGCAAGGACCCGATCAATAGGATTTTTACCCTGAAAAATCCATGGATCGCGCTCTAGCACAATGGATCAAGGACACTTATGGCGATGTCAAGAATGGCATGTGAGGTTACAAAGTAGAATTTATTCAGAGTGGCACAGTGCACCTCACCTGTTAGTTGATCATAGGGAAGTTAGTATGGAAGAACCGACCTACCCAAGTCACTTGTTTTGTAGTCGACCTTGCAGGGAAGTGCGAAGAAGGACTTCAGATGAAATGGGCGAAGTACTTGGTGAACCGGTTAGAACTCGAATACAGAGAAGCCCAGGACCAAGGGTACAAATTTTGTTTCAGATAGCTATTGATCCTGATATCTTTTATTGCCTAGGGGATGCCAGAAGGTGCGACCTTCCCGAACATCAAGCCCCTCGAACCATTGGCCACGAAGTTCAGTACACTGAGGTACTCAAGAGATATGAATAAAAAGTGGCAGTCTAATGCTATTTTTCATACCTATTACAACCAGCTGAAGACATCCATCCAGTCCAAGCCTTGCATCACTTCGAACACTCTACATCATTTCAGGCCCTTGATGAAGTTCAGTGCAAACCGACATTTTATTTACATCACAGTGTGCGTTGATGAACACAAGCAACAACTTCAGTCCTACTATATGCTAATGGAGGAGGACTTGGAGGATATCACCAAGGAATGGTTGGCAGACCTCCTCATTCTAGAAAACCCTGTGGAGATATCTGACATCGACAGCCCAGAAACTGCACAGGATACACCCGGACCTAGCAAGACAAAGAAGTCTAAAGAGGTTTAGGATTTAGACAGTGCATCTGTGAAGGTTGCTTCCATCTCACCAGAGCAAGGAGGTGATGGTGAAGAGTTGAATGACAAAGAGGTCAAACAGTAGTAGGGTGATGAGGTTGATCCCCTGAAGAAGAGAAAAGGTTCACCTCTAAAACCTTACTCCCCGAAGAAATTGAAGGCCACCATGACCAAGATGTAGACCGTCCTCACCTCAGATGACTTCGACTTCCTCATAGCAGCCCTGAACGATGCTTCATTGGAAATAGCAGAGAAACAAGAAGAAAATCAAGAGGAGATTTATGATCAAATTGAAACTAAACTATGAGGGTATAGCAAGCCCTACAATCTAGCCGCACAGTCTCCACTGTGCCAGAAGAACCAGAGTTGGGAGATGAGCCAGCTCAACTCCACCACCTAGCTGATACAATTGAAGCTTGTCTTTGACGATCGCAAGAAGAAACAGAGAAAGACACCCAAGCTTTGGCACAAGTACAAGAAGTCCTTGTAGAGAAACGCAGTGCTGCAAAATGGGAAAAGATTCCTCTCCAAGTGAAGTTTGATGAAGAAAAAGAACAACTACAACAAGAAAATGAACAATTGCTCGTGGAGCATCTCGAAGTAAAGGAAGTGGTCAATAGATCACTTCTCTCTGTGACAGTCGTAGAAGTAAAGGTCGAAGAGCGAGTTCCACAACAAGTAGCGCAACTTGAATAAGTGATCCAGCAGCTACAACAACACATCATAGACCTAAAACTACGCGTAGTACCTGAGACCCCACAAGATGTAAGGGACCAAAGAGAAGCAACTGCCAGGAGTGCAGTTAAACGTCTCAAGTCTCTTACCTTGGAATGTAAGCATCTCACTAATTGTAGTGCCCTAACATATGAGAGACTCGCTGAGAGTCCATAATTAAGAGCACTGGAGTCACATCTCCAAGAGGCGAAGTACCAATCCAAAAAGATACAAGCACAGCTGAAGTCCCTGTCAACTGTGGACAAAATGAAGCACTCCCAAGAGAAATTCACTGCACAATAGAAAATCCATATTATTCAGAGCAGAGTTATGGAGATAACCCAGAAAATCCAACCTGTGCAAGACAAGGCCTATCAATTATTTACATAGGTAGAAGGCCAAGGAGAATAATTGGAGCAGGTTGTCACTACAACAGAACATTGTCTAGAGGGACCTATCAATGATGTAGGCATCCATGAGTTTGCCAAAAAGGAGGTCGTAGCATAGCAGCAAGTCAAAGCAGCTCGAGGCATTCAAAGCAAAACTATTCAGACCAGAGTGACTCGAGACAAGTCACAGGTGAGTGTTGGGGGCATGCTGGCCCTTGACCAAGTCTTGGGAGATCCTTGGTCAAGTTGACCTATTTTGGGACTTTGACAACCTGTCGAAGATGGAGTGTAAGATGAAGCAGAGATCGTGGGATCTCGACCCCTTTTTGGGTCCTTTTTGGGATTTGGGAATATGTAATGGGAATGGGATGTCGGCCCATGGGTTTACCCATGTTTAGGCCTATTCTGTATGTATAAATAGAAGGCTAGGCAATGTAAGAAGTAGTGGAATAGTGCGTAAGTGTTGTGCAATCTGACTAAGTGCTAAGAGTGGGATCTATGTGATCAAGAAGTGTAAGGCTTTGTGCATACTATGTGAGACTTTCATATCTAAGTGAAAGTCATTGTAAGAGATTGTGGAAGGCTTTGTGTTGTAACACAAGGAAGGAGGATCTAGCGAGCTACACAGATCTCCTGTCTTATGTAGAGTAAGGCTTTTGGCTCTGTGCATGTAGATGATTGCTTGAAGCTAATAAATAAGAAGATTTGGTGGACGTAGCCACAGGGTGGGGGTGAACCACGTAAATACTATGTTATTCTACTCTGTGCGATGTTCTGATGTGTTTATGTGTTATCTTCTAAGTGCTTTGATAGATACATTTTTTTATGATTTGTGCTTATGATGAATCTGGATGTTATATCTGACATCTATGAACTTGCGTATTGCTTGAATCTTCTAGATCTTATCTAATTCCTTTGTTAAGTGCTTATATACATTAGATCAGAGTGAATGTTGTGATGCTTTGTTTTCTCTACGGAGTAGATATAAGTTAGCTAATGATGATATAATGGTGCTAAGTTCTCTATTAAGTGTTATAATCACATATATGTGTCCCATCTAAGGTTGTAGACAACTGATTCCTACAACCACCTCTGCCTCTACCTCGGGTGAGACTTCCTCTGCTTCACAGGTGTTGTGGAAAGGGTTGGTAGTTAGGTTTTTGTTGGTGTGTTGTTGTAGCATTGAACCCTGGGTTTCCCCCTGGGCCAACAAAGTCCGAGTTAAGCTCTTTTCTGACTCATTCAAAAAGCGAAAATATTGCCAAGTGATTTGTCCCTTTCACACTCATTAAAATGGACTTGAAAGGTCATGACTCTTAGTTAAGCTCTTTTCCAACTCGTATAAAAACTGAAATAATTGTCGAGTGATTTATCCCTTTCACACTTGTTAAATTGGATTTGAAAGGTCACGAGTCTTAGTTGATCTCTTTTCTGAATCGTCTAAAAACCAAAAATATTGTCGAGTGATTTGTCCCTTTCACACTCGTTAAATTGGATTTGAAAGGTCGTGATTCTTAGTTAAGCTCTTTTCGGACTCGTTACCAAAAATAGAAAAGATCGTCGAGTGAACTTTTCTTTTTCACACTCGTAAATTGGATTTGAAAAGATGTTTATTTGGCACAAGTTTATCCCTTTTCACACCAAGTAGACTAAAAGACATAAAAAAGGACATTTTTTTTGGCGTTAAGTTGTGATTTCATCTCATGCCCTCACTTGCAGTATTGAGCCTTTAGTCGGTTCTCGCTTTGCATTATAAACCGTTGCCTAAGCAGTTTTTGCATCCTCAACCAAGCAAAGCCTTGTTTATATCCTTCGCAATTTGACGCCATATACCCTGGAGGGAACATCACCCCGAGTGTCCATCTACCGCATATATTTCCTTGCATTGAGCATAGGTACGTTGCACTGCTGGAACAAGTTTTGCTTACTTGCAACATTTGTTTCCTCCTCTCTATCATAGCATTCATTTGTTATGAAAAAACAAAAAAATATGGGTGGGAGGGGAGTACTATATTATATTTGGCAACAGTTGTGTCACCTTTGAACAGAGCACAAAGTTATTGAGTCCTTGTGTCATCATAATTATGGGTTTAGCATGGCCTTAGAAAGTTGATCTCGTTACAGAGTTTTCTCCACTGACTGGTTACTCTTACAGTCCCTATAGAGAACATTATTGATGCCTCCTACATCTAATAGTTACATCATTGAGTCTATGTTGTCAGAGTCTACCATATGTCTCATGCTCTTGTTCAAAGGAATTCTATCAACCTGTGTCGGCTATTCCTCAGAACTCTTGACTTTGCATGTTGTCCATACCCTCAATTTGTCTTAGAATCACATGATACCATGGTCTTATCATGCACCCTAGCCCTACTTTCATTATTGGTAGGTCACCTTGAACCTAGCAGTCGACATTTCATCTTTGGTCGTTGATTGGGTGGTTTCCCTTGTGTTCGACGGCAAGAAATCTATTCACACTTTGGGATTTTTGCAATGTCTTGGATGTCATTAGCCTTATTGGTGGTTTCCTCGCCTTTGTCAGCAATTTTCATCATTGGCTGCTATTTAGAGGTTCTTTTTCATGTACCGCTTGCATTTGGCACACGCGAAAGGCACACAGGGTAGTTGGTTCGTGAACATGTTCTTCATCCAATCTCCACCAAATTATGAAGCTCGTGCTTTGTTCCTCATGCTGACTGATGAGAGATGCCTTAATGCTCTCCTTTCGACAGGTCTTTTTCCATCGACTTCAGCGCATTTATTCTATATATGGGACCTAGAGTTTTATGAGTACCTTGAGACTTGCAGTCATTAGTGGCAAGCTCTCTCGCTATTGACAGATGAGAATACATTAATGTCTCCTGAATGGATTCCTCAAGTGTTTGACACTGAGTCCTTTATTCACACTTGTAGGAATGTGTTCGGTGCCTTGATACCTACTTTAATTATTGGTAGGTTGTCTCATGTTTTTTAATGGTATACCTCAATGATCGGTAATCAAACGATGTCTCATTGTGTTCGACCTCAACTCCTTTATTCACATGATGTAGACATGCACCTTTGGTGGATATGTAGAAGACTTGAAGACATCACTATGTGGTCGCAACTTTCCTCAGTTGTTGCTTCCTTGTCATTGGACCAGTGCCTATTTGACTTCAGTAATTATGGGACATCATATTATACTCCATTGTAAACAAATATCTTTAGATTGGTTTTGAGTCTGGTTCTATTGGGCCTTGTTCATGATTATGACAACTTTTGGCATAAAACCGCATTTGTATTTACCTATTCATGGCCATGGACACTTATTTGGTATATTTTCCATGTGGATCTGCATTGTATTCTATTGGCAGCCATGTATGTAAATTCAAAACAAAATGTAATGAGCAACTAGTCTTTCCAGCTGGGTTTACACCACTCCATTTCTGGGTTATTTATAATGTATTTCGGCCATCGCAAATACTCCTCTGATCTCACACATTAGGGGGCACCTGTTATAGCAATATTTGCCTCACCATTTCTATCTTGCACAGAGGGCCTTTTTCCATTTCCCTATGTAGACTTGTCATCCCTTTTTGATGAATCCAGAGCTAAAAATACATAGTTTTCCACATATACACACCCTATCTACTATTCAACATGTGTATATGCAGGTTTCTCCACTACAACTCGCGTACATCGGGATTTGTGCCATAAAATACAAAAATGAAGTCGGGTTTCCATGTCACGACAGAAGATCTCTGATCCTTGGCCTTCCATGTACTGGAAATGTTCTGACTTGGACCTTCAGTTGCATTTTGAAGGCTATAAGAGCACAATTCTGAGCTATGGAAAAAAGGAGAAAGCATTCAATTTTGAGAGCAAAGTTACTTTGGAGAAATTACTTCATATTGAGTCTGCATCCCTTTGTCGCTCAAGTCTAAACATAGTGTTCATCCCCCAAGCTCTTTCCCTATTGTTGAGAGAACCTCATTGTCTCTTTTCTATGAGTTTGCCTTTGGTTGAGGATTGAAGTGGTGGAGACCCAGTTGGAAGGAACTTAGTTTCTTGGTTCTAAACCATGCCAACACGGAAGTCTGTAATGTTATCACTTCTGCTAATCATTTATTAATAGAAATACTTCTTTCTCGTCCTATTGGTATCATGCAAATATATGATTATTATTCATGGGCATGTTTGTAATGTTTATTGATGGATTATGCTATCTAATGTGCTAACCTTTTATATTATCACTATATGCTTGCTCTACTCGCTTGTTGAGAACTTGTCACAGGTATAAAGTTTTGAGTTGAAGTGCTCAATGGTAGACATCTTCAAATGTTGGAACGAGGTAGGCATTTTTATTATATCGCTTGCACATTGGTTTATATAACATATGTTGGAATTGAGTAGATTTCTGCAGTTATACATGTCTGTTGTGGTTTACCCTGGACATAGAGAGTTTTTCCCTCTTAACAATTTATGGTGGCTTTTACCATTTAATATTATACAACACCTTTATGACTTGTCATTCCCGCTTCGTAGTCATCGTTTCTATGCTTTAATTCTTATGACGGTCTTGTCATTGCCAAACTACGCAACTATTCTTGCTATTTCATCTGTGTTCTTCACAGTCTTTCTCTTTTGTGTATTATTTTCTGAATTGAGGCAGTTTTGTACTGATGTGTGATAACCATTCCTTATATGCAATCTCCTATGCCTTGTACTTTATAACCTTTTTCTTTCTACTATATCTACTTTTTGTTTGATTTTATTTCCTTTTCTACTTTTTATTTAGTTTTCTGTGTTTTTCCTTCCTACTATAGTACATCTCCTATGATACATTTGTTCTGGCGCAACCCAGATTACTGCGTGGCATGTTGGTCATAGAGATTCAGTTAACTTTAATTCACCATTCCTCCTAGAACTTCTCCATTTAGGGTTTCCATTGCACAACACTTGTCTTTGTTACATGTTGAATCACATAGGGTCCTAACCAATGCATTCTAAACTTTCCTGGATGTTGCATGAACTTGTTGTCATAGAGTAATACTAAATCTCCCACTTGGAACTTTTTTTGTTTGAAGTGTTGATCATGCCAAGCCTTCTCTCTAGCCTTTTGAAATTGCTTATGGAAACCTACGACAAACCAAACTTCCTCAAGTTGTACTAATTGTTCCAATATATCCTTTATTGCACCAGAGTCTGATAGCTCAGGGATCACTGCAATGTGCAGTCTAGGTAGAATAAACTCCATTGGCATTATTGCTTCCTTCCCATAGACCAACCCAAAAGGTGTCTGACTTGTCAACTTTTTACTAGTAGTTGTGTATGACCATAACACTCCAGGAACTCTTAAGTCCCAATCGTCTCTCCCTACGTTGCAAATTTTGGTCAAAGATTTCTCCAAGATTTTATTGAAAGCCTCCACTGTTCTATTGGCATGAGGATGATATGGGGTACTCTTTTGATGATGAATTTGGAACTCCTTAGTCAATGAAAAAATTGTCTTATTCATAAAGTGTGTTCCTTGATCACTGAGTAATATGCACAGACATCCAAACATTGTAACTATATTCTCAAACAAAAGCCTTGCAATAGTCTCCATGGTGTGTTGAGCACTCAACACGCCCTAAAAGTTTTGTGGAGTTTTTTCTTTTTAGGTACCACTTTGTCTTTTTGAGTTTAGTGAGTTGTGTAGGAATCAATGGGGTTATATGTTGATTATGTTTTTTCATCGATCATATTCAACTTGGTTTGGAGTTATTGAACAAATTGAACTTTTCTCTAAGAAAATTTGGCATTTTAACTAAGTATACACAGCTAAAAATTTGAGCCATGCGCATATTATCAATGTTGAGATTATGTACCTTGGAAGGTGTTCCCCATGTGTGTGTGAGCTCCTAAACACATGTGGGAAGTACTATGTACTTTGTTCTTTGTACTTTATGTCTAATTTCACTTCGACTTAGGAGATTTAAGTCAAAAGTAAAATTTGGTCATTTATGCCTAAAATGACGATTAATTCACTTTGTGGGTGAATTAGGAGACATAAAGTGAACTTAGGGAACTTAACCCAAAGTGGGTTTGAAAGTGAGATTATTATGGGATGATCTCAACCTTTGAATAGACTTGAGATGGGATGATCTCGACCGTCTATCTTTTAGGTTTCCTTATGGAGGTTCAAGAGGGGCGCAAAGGGAAAGGAGGATCTCATTGATTCATTTTTTCACATGGAGAGTTTGAGAGAGAGCATGAGCATGAGGTTTCAGGCATTGTTTGAGGCTATCTTGGGCGCTTCCATCCATGTAGACAGGGAGCAAGCTTAGGGCCTCAATTATTTAGTGGGGAGGTTCTTGCTTGGAGGAGGGCGCACTTGATGAGGAGGGTGCATCATTAGTAGGGAGGACTTTTAGAGCTCAGATTGTAGTGAGGTATATTTCAGAGGGAGGCTACTCGTCAGTATCAGAGTAATGTGGACGATTTTCTTCATCAGAGCTTCCAGTTGGCTTCTAGATCCAGTTCAGTGGTCTTGTTAACATTTATGGGGGCGCACCATCCTAGGGCGCTCTTTCTTCAGTTGGACTTGTTTTGCAACTTGGATCAAGATGTTATTGTATCAGGTTCTTCTATATATTGTACTTGTTGTATTCCACCTTCCATTCTCCCTATATATACACTTATATTCCAAACTGTTTTTCCCCGGGAGGGTTTTATCCAGGGTCATGTTGACCAAAAACACCTGTGTTCATTTTCATGCATGTTATAGTTTAGAACTACTATATTTTTAGATGTAAAGATCTCTAGGTGTGTTATATATATTTTGGCATGCATGTGCTAACCCTGGGTGACAAAAACTACATGCTAGAGCACCAAAATTGCTTATGTAACTGTAACAAATCAGCAAAGAAGTTCTTGAACTATTGGCTATTATAAAATAGTGGAAAAACAATCATTGACAGTTGAAACTTAGAGCCAACTTGAGGTCAAAGATAGACCTAGTTGGCAGATTGATAGGACCTGGAAAATATTCATGGTATCAGAGATTGGTGATTGATTTCTAAGTAGTTTTGGACATCATATGAGTGGGATGTTTTGCACACCTTCTTGGAATATTTGTGGGAAACCATTGGCAGAGTTTAGTGGCAGCTTGTTGGAAGAATTTTGTAGAGGGTTGTAGAGAAGTTTGTGGAAATTTTCATCAGTGTCTTTTCACACCTACGGGGTAGGAGTGAGGCTGATTTTTCATGACCTCTTTTCACACCTATATTGCTAGGAGTGAGGTTGGTGTTCGCTTGCCTCTTTTCACACTTGTGTTGACAAGAGTGAGGCAGCGTTCCTTTGCTGTTGGAGCATCAGTCGAAGTGTAGTTTAGCAGTGATGTCGGCATCTTAGATGTGTGTGGAGGATAGGCTAGCTGGGGCTAGAAACTGGTTGCCTTGGAAGGCCAGGATTGTCTTTGTCTTGGAGGACCTCGAACTATGGGACATAGTTGAGGTAGTTGTTCATGTTCCCCTTGCTACTGCTCATGTCTTGTTAACAGAGTTCAGGAAGAGGAAAAATAAGGCAAAGAGGACCATATGTGATACAGTGCAGGATCATATCATTCCCCACTTGACTGGGAAATCTTATTCATATGAGATGTGGGCATCTCTATGTAAGATTGATCATATCTCTAATGAGAACTGAAAGATGGTTCTTCATGATCGACTCGGGGGCATTTGCATGTTCAAGAGTGAGTCAGTGACTTCTTTTCTTGGTCGCTACACCAAGATCATAGACAATCTTGGATCCATTGGAGAGGTGGTGGAACCTAATTCTATGGTGAGGATAGCCTTAAACAACTTTACCAAACCATGGGGTCCATTCGTTCATGGCATTGTTGTCAGGGAGGTCATGCCCACATGGGAGAGGATGTGGGATGACTTTGTCCAGGAGGAGACTAGACTTGTAGCAGAGGCTTGTGGACAGCAGTAGCAGCAACATCAGTCACTTAGGGGTGATGAGGATATTTCTCTTTGGACAAAGGGAAAGAAGAAGGTTGGTCGGGGAGGTTCGCAGGGTCCCAAGTTTGGGGCCCTACCACAGGGAGGAGAGAGCAGCAGTGGTCAGAAGAGATATGAACAAAGTGAAGCGATTTTTTTGTAAGAAGTTGGGAAACTATGTTGGACAGTGTCCCAATAGGAAGAAGAAGAGGGGTGGTATCGTAGCTACAACAAAGGAGGTAGAGTTTCAGACTCAGTTCGAGAGAGAGTGTGCTTTCCTCATATGTTTCACTTCAGTTGAGATGACACCCAATGTCTGGTATATTGATAGCAGGGATTCAAGCTATATGAATGGAGTCAGAGAGAATTTGACATTTCCCTTAGAGATGACTCCTTGGTTAGAGTTTTTTGGGATTGGCATTGTTACCTTTTGGAGAGATGGCATGCCACCTATATCATTCAGGGATGTTCTATATGTCCTTGGGCTCAAGAAGAATTTGATTTCAGTTTCTACCCTCCAGGGAAGAGGTCTTGAGGTGTCCTTTAGAGGGAACGAGGTATCCATTCACCCTAAGGGGTCCTCGCTTACCTCGGGAAAAGTGATTGTAGTGAGGGATGGGAATCTGTTCAAATTACTTTTTCATCCTCTTCATGCATTGGCAGTGAGTAGTGACAGCAGACAGACAGACATGTGAGCTATGGCATCGTAGGATGTCCCATCTACATCATGGAGTTATTAGAGGATTGAGAGAGGTTGTGAGCAGAGTGCCATAGATCAGTACAGAGCATCAAGATGTTTGTAGAGGGTGTTCACTTAGTAAGTTTACCAAGGCCTCATTCCGCAGCAGTGACACCAGCTCAGCTGGGATACTAGATTTAGTACACACGAATGTGTGTGGGCCTATGACTCGGAATTCCTTGAGTGGTTGTGAGTACTATATCACATTCATTGATGACTACTCAAGGAATACCTGGATCTATTTCTTGAATACCAAGAGTGAGGTCTTCAAATGGTTCCAAGAGTTTATAGCTCTTGTGGAGAACCAATCTGACAATAGGATCAAGGTCTTGCAGTCGGATAATGGGGGAGAGTATTCCTCCATAGAGTTCATAGACTTTTGTGCCCAGCATGGAATTAGAAAATAGATGACCATACCATACAACCCCCAATAGAACAGGGTTGCGAGAGGAAGAATCGGGCTATCACCGGTGCAGCGAGATCCATGTTGCATGATCCTATTTTTCCTTTGTACCTATGGGAAAAGGCGAGTGCTACTGTAGCTTACCTACAGAACATGATCCCCCATAGGATATTAGGGAAGATGACTCCTGAGGAGGCCTTCATTGGTAGAAGGCCGGATGTCGAGCACATCAGGATATTTGGGTGCTTGACCTTTTCTCATCTCCCCTCAAAGAAGAGGACAAAGTTAGACCCCAAAACCCAGCAGGGGATTCTAGTTGGATACTCAAAGGTGTCCAAAGCCTATCGTATCTACATTCCATCACTTAGTAGAGTGGTGGTGAGAAGAGATGTCAGATTTGAGGAGGATAGGGATTTTCATAGATATCTTGAGTTGAGAGTCAGTGTGGAGGATGATGCAGAGGCACCGATTGATGTCTCAGAGGGAGCACAGCCTCAGGTTTTTGGTACGCCGGTATCAGGGGTGATAGGGTCACCATGCACAGCTTCAGGGTCACAGTCAGAGGGTGTTCAGTCAGAGGGGGCAGAGGGTTCAGGATCTTAGAGTGTTGAGACTATCCCTGAGGCAGTTACTCTTGGGCAGAGAGACCTTACTTCTCCATTGACCAATTTAGAGAAGAGGATACCTAGATGGTTCCAGGAGACATTGAAGGAGGCCAAGGAGAACATAGGGGAGCCCAAGAGCCAGATCAAGGAGAGTAGACCTCTAGTTAGATTTGGATCACATTTTTCTTTAGTGAGGAGTATCACAGATAATGAGCCACATACATTTGTGCAGGTAGTGGACCAATAGGTCTAGAGAGAGGCCATGGTAGAGGAGTATGACTCCATTTTGCGCAACGATGTTTGGGGGGTGGTTCTGAGGCCGGTGGGGAATTCAGTTGTGACTTCCAGGTGGTTGTACAAAACCAAGTATGCTGCAGATGGTAGCATAGAGAAACACAAGGCCCATTTTGTGATGCAAGTCTTCTCTCAGATAGAGGGAGTCGATTATGATGATACATTCACACCAGTTGTGAGATACACCTCGATCAGGAGAATTATTGCCATAGCGGTAGAGAAGGGTTGGAGCATTCACCAGATGGATGTGAAGACCACATTTCTGAATCTATTTATAGATGAGGAGGTGTACATTGAGTAGCCACAAGGGTTTGAGGTGAGTGAGAGGGAGACTCACATGTGTCTTTTGAAAAAGGAACTTTATGGTCTGAAGCAAGCTCCCCGAGCTTGGTATTTATGTATTGACACATACTTGCTTCAGATGGGCTTCGAGAAGAGTGATGTTGATCCTAACTTCTATTACATCATTAGAGGTGAGGACGGCCTCATTCTCATTTTATATGTGGATGACTTGTTCATCACAGGAGATGAGGATCTCATAGCTAAGTGCAAGTTGGGACTTGCATCATAGTTTGAGATGAGTGACATTGGGTTGATGCACTATTTTCTAGGTATGGAGGTATGGTAGGAGGAGGGACACATCTTTCTCAGGCAGGGAAATTATGTTGTAGATATTCTAAGCATATTTCAAATGGAGGGCTACGAACCTATGTCGACACCCATGGTTACCAAATGGAAGAAGCTTAGTGCTTCATATTCCCAGTTGGTAGATGCTACAGTTTATAGGCAGTTGATCAGTTCACTCATGTATCTGGTCAACACTAGACCAAATATATATTTTGTCGTGAACACTCTCAGCCAACATATGGTAGAGTCGAGGAGTGTCCACTGGATTGGGGCAAAACATGTATTGAGGTACATTGCTAGTACATTTGATTTTGGCCTGGACTATATCAAAGGTGATGGGGTCAGTTTGGTTGGCTACACCAACTCAGACTGGGCAGGATGTGCTACTGACAGGAAAATCACCTCAGGGTGTTTCTTTGGTTTGGGGTCAAGACTTGTTTCCTGGTTTAGCCGGAAGAAAAAGTTAGTTGCTTTATCTTCCGCTGAGGAATATTACATGGCAGCAAGTTAGGCCAGTTGCGAGGCCATTTGGATTCGTAAGATGTTGGTAGGATTATTTGGTCAGGAGATGCACCAAATTCCATACACTGTGATAATCAAAGTTGTATCAAACTCTCTGGGAATCCAGTTTTCCATGACCGGTCGAAGCACATTGAGATCATGTATCACTTCATCCAATATTGGGTTCAGATAGGGGTAGTGCAGTTATAGTATATACAAACTAACGAGCAGATTACAGACATCTTCACCAAGGCCCTGCCAAGGGGCAAACATGTCTACTTCAAAGACAAGATGGGCTTGGTGGGAAACACCTTCCTCGATAAGAGGGAGTGTTGAGATTATGTACCTTGGGAGGTGTTCCCCATGTATTTGTGAGATCCTAAAAACATGTGGGAAGTACTATTTACTTTGTACCTTGTACTTTATGTCTAATTTCACTTTGACTGAGGAGATTTAAGTCAAAAGTGAAATTTGGTCATTTATGCCTAAAATTTCTATTAATTCACTTTGTGGGAGAATTAGGAGACATAAAGAGAACTTAGGTAACTTAACCCAAAGTGGGTTTGAGAGTGAGATTATTATGGGATGATCTCAACCTTTGATTAGACTTGAGATGGGATGATGTCAACTGTCTATCTTCTAGGTTTCCTTATGGAGGTTCAAGAGGGGCACAAAGGGAAAGGAGGAGCTCATTGACTCATGTGTTCACTTGGAGAGTTTGAGAGAGAGCATGAGCATGAGGTTTCAGGCATTGTTTGAGGCTAGTTTGGGCGCTTCCATCCATGGAGACAGTTAACAAGCTTGGGGCCTCAATTATTTAGTGGAGAGGTTCTTGCTTGGAGGAGGGTGCATCATCATCAGGGAGGACTTTCAAAGCTCATATTGCAGTGAGGTTTGTTTCAGAGGGAGGTTACTCATTGTATCAGAGTATTGTGGAGGGGTTTCTTCATCAGAGCTTCCAGTTGGCTTCTAGCTCCAGTTTAGTGGTCTTGTCAGTATTTATGGAGGGCACACCATCCTAGGGCGTTCTTGCTTCAGTTGGACTTGTGTTGTAGCTTGGATCAAGCTACTATTGTATCAGGTTCTTCTATATATTGTACTTCTTGTAATCCGGATTATTTTCGGCACAAAATGAGAGTGGAGATATAATAAATAAATGTACAAAGATATCGTGGATATCCAATAATATAATAAAATTGTATCAGAGATGCAACCATAAGCACAGAGATACAATAATACACAATTTTCTATTAATGAGCGAAAATGTACAAAGACTGTAAAAAATACAGAGTGAAAGACTTGCTAGAATGGTGGTAGCTTATCTGTGAGAAGAGATGTGACAGCTACTCGCATTTGCAAGAAGATGATTATTACAATGAGGATCTAAGGGCCTTTTTAACATAAGGAAAATCCAAAACCCTAACCCCAGAAGATGAAAATCCAAAAGGTTTGGGGGGGCCAATGGGGGTAGTTGATACGTCAACTTCCCGAGGGCGTAAATTTTGCATATGATCTATGTTTGGGTGCTTGATACACCGTTGGAAAGGTCTAGCTCAAAAGAATGATTTTCGAATGGCCCAACTAAGTGCTTTTCGCAATCGCTTGGGCCCCAAATCCCCAAAAAACATCGTTTAGGGCCTCAAAACGACCCCAGAAGTTTGGAACCCTAAAAAATGTCGAAAAAATGTCAAGATGGAAAGTTGTTTTTTGAGACCATCGAATAGGTGGGTGGCCACCGATATCCACCTGGATCAATCCTCCCTCCTTAGGAAGCAATGGTCTCCATTGCGTTGATTTCCCGAGGGAGAGAGGGAAGCGTTTGCTAAATTCGAATCTTGGTGAGCTACTTTCCTTGTCAGAGAAGTTGCATTGCTTTGCTTGTTGAAGGTTGTCACAGACTTGTTGTTGGTGGGGTTGAATCTGTTCAATCGATCGGGCTACATGAGATATCTCTGTGTAGAAGGAATATTTGTGTTTTGTTGCAGTCTTCTTGACCCGCTTATGTTGGATAGAAGGTGCTTGGGTCGAGGCTGTAGTGGTTGCAGTATCCTTATGTTCACCTTTTGAACAGATTGTGAAGAAGCTTAATTTTGTAGTATGAGATACTACCTTGCGGAACTATTTAGGTGGGATAATATTTGGAACTACCTCTTGTATTCTATAGAGATGACCCCCCAAAGTAACAATGACACTACGGGGTCAAGAATCATAAACAACATGGTGCTTCCACATATATGGTTGGCCCAAGAGAACATCATAAACATCCAGTGGGGAAACATCACATAATACATCATCCTTGAAGGGATAGATGTCATATGACAATCGACACTTCTAGATGACACAAAGATCTTGTCCTTGGTAAAGCCACTCGATGTTGTATGGTTGCAGGTGTGGTGTTGTCGACAATCCCAACTGTTTGACAACCTCTGGTGAGATGAGGTTCTTTTGGCTTCCGCTATCAACAATAAAATGCAGCGGGGTCCCCTTCACCCACATTTGTGAATGAAAAAGGCTCTCCCTCTCTTCAGGATATGTTGGTTCTTCTGGTTGAATTGTTGTGGTCACGACAATAGCAGTGGGATCTGCATCGATGATCTGTCTTCTATCAGTATTTTTTGAATCAGGGTTCATCTCCTTGTCTTTGATCTTGGCCACCAATGAATATTTTGAGTGACATTCATCAGTGTTGTGCCAGGGGATTTTGTGGAAATCGCACAATTTTTCAGTGTCCTTCTTTGTCTTTCCATGACCCTTCTTTTCTTGTTGCTTGGGATGTTTTTCACGAGGTTGTTTGTTAGGGTCATCTTTATCATACTTTGGTTGTTGCAGAATTGTAGACCTGAACTCCCGTTTGTTCTGGTGCTTAAATTTTTGCTCGATTTTAACAACATATCGATAAGCAGTACCAAGTGATGAGATGTCCAAAAAATCCATTTCAGTTTGGATGTATCTATGTAGAGCCCCACGGTATTTTAGAACCAAATGTCATTCGGAGTCCTTGATACCCATCTTGGTGCACAAAGTATGGAAGGTATTGGTGAACTCTGGAACTTCTTGGCCCCTTTCTTTCCACAGTGTGGTCCATCTCATATACTGGTCCTCATAGTTGCCAACGGGGTAATAGTGTTCCTTTACCACATCCACACAAAAATCCCAAGTGAGTTCGGCCCCATATATTCTAGAATCCTTTGTGGAAATTTTCTCCTAGTGAGTTTCCCATTAATTTTTGACAGGGGGGAGAGCCTTAAGAAGTGCAAAGGTGATATTTTCCCTGTCGGAGAAATTATGAACCAAGAAATAACCTTCTAGCAGATTTAACTATTTTTCTAGGGCATCTGCATCTATCTGTCCTTCAAATATGGGAATATCAAAATTAACTTGTACCTTTAAAGGAAAGGTGCTTCCAAAGTGGTTACTTTATGAAGACGCGCTTGTTTTTATCACCAGGCATTGAAGGATGTGGAAACAATTCTCCATCATTTCGTCCCTCTGTCGCGTGAGAGCTTTCTCAAGCAACAGATTGATAGAATTGCTTGCTCTATCATTTTTATTTTCTTCCGCCATTAAGAGTTTCTTGGGTGTGCGAGAGTGATTGTCCTCAAGAGAGACAAGATCAAGACCGAAATTGCTATACTTAGACCTCATCGGGGACATGCACTGAAAATGATCAAGAGCAGCCTACTCTGATACCACTGATCCAGATTATTTTCGGCACGAAATGAGAGCATTGATATAATAAAGAAATGTACAGAGATATCATGGATATCCAATAATATAAAAAAAATGTATTAGAGATGCAACCATAAACACAGAGATACAGTAATACACAATTTTCTATTAATTAGCGAAAATGTACAAAGACTGTAAATATACAGAGTGAAAGACTCGCTAGAATGGTGGAAGCTTATCTCTGAGAAGAGATGTGATGGCTACTCGCATTCGCAAGAAGATGATTATTACAATGAGGCTCTAAGGGCCTTTTTAACATAAGGAAAATCCAAAACCCTAACCCCAGAATATGAAAATCCAAAAGGTTTGCGGGCCCTGATGGGGGTAGTTGATACGTCAACTTCCCAGGGGTGTAACTTTTGCATAGGATCTTCGTTTGGGGCACTCGATACACCGTTGGAAAGGTCCAACTAAGAAGAACTTTTTTAAACTTGACTAGGTAAGTTTCAATAGCGGTCACATGGACCCCAAATCTCCAAAAAATGTCGTTTAGGGCCTCAAAACGGCCCCAGAAGTTTGGAACCCAAAAAACTGTCGAAAAACTGTCAAGATGGAAAGTTGTTTTTCGAGACCATGGATTGTGGGTGGCCACTGATATCCACCTCAATAAATACTCCCTCCTTAGGAAGAAATGGTCTCCTTTTCATTGAGTTCCTGGGGGAGAGAGGGAAGCGTTTGCTGAATCTAAATCTTAGTGAGTTGCTTGCCTTGCTGGAGAAGTTGCGTTGCTTAGCTTTGTTAGTGCTTAAATTTTTCATCAAATTTTTAAGCCCCTTTATCATATTTGTGCTAAAATCAAACCTATTTGCTCATTTGCCTTATGTCATAGACTTTTCCTTCATCGAGTCTCATCAACTATTGTTATCAATTTTGACCATTAACCTTGTGAGCTTCTTTTTTTTTTCTGCTTTCCCAAAATTATTAGGTTTACCAAATAATATAATTCTTCTTTCATTTTTATAAAATATTTATATTTTATAATATCAAAACTAAAGTTTTTATATTATATTATTATATATATTTTATTAAAAAAAGTATGTCATAGACTTTTCCTTCATCGAGTCTCATCAACTATTGTTATCAATTTTGACCATTAACCTTGTGAGGTTTTTTTTTTTTTCTGCTTTCCCAAAATTATTAGGTTTACCAAATAATATAATTCTTCTTTCATTTTTATAAAATATTTATATTTTATAATATCAAAACTAAAGTTTTTATATTATATTATTATATATATTTAAATAAAAAAAGTAAGTCTTTTTTTTCTGCTTTCCCAAAATTATTAGGTTTACCAAATAATATAATTCTTCTTTCATTTTTATAAAATATTTATATTTTATAATATCAAAACTAAAGTTTTTATATTATATTATTATATATATTTAAATAAAAAAAGTAAGTCTTTTTTTTCTGCTTTCCCAAAATTATTAGGTTTACCAAATAATATAATTCTTCTTTCATTTTTATAAAATATTTATATTTTATAATATCAAAACTAAAGTTTTTATATTATATTATTATATATATTTTATTAAAAAAAGTAAAAGTCTAAAAACTGTGTGTGTATTAGTAACATGTTTCATATCTTTTCAAACTATCGATTTACAGTCAACTAACACACATAACAAAGTCCACAATCAACACATAAACCACATAAAGTCGAAATAATATAATTCTTCTTTCATTTTTATAAAATATTTATATTTTATAATATCAAAACTAAAGTTTTTATATTATATTATTATATATATTTTATTAAAAAAAGTAAAAGTCTAAAAAGTGTGTGTGTATTAGTAACATGTTTCATATCTTTTCAAACTATCGATTTACAGTCAACTAACACACATAACAAAGTCCACAATCAACACATAAAGTCGAATGCCAAGCTCTCCAAGTCACTCCACATATCTCATTGATCCAATAAGGGGGCATCGGTGCATATGAAGGCAATAAGTTTTAAATCCCTGATAAATGTGGGATATGTCCCACAAATTATTTTTTAAAAATACAGTAAAACCCTACTCATATAGCGCGCCATATGTTGAGCTACCAGGTTCTCGATTGATGATACATGTGCCAAAAGATTGTGTAAGTGTCGAGTTGTTTTCAAGATGTCGGATTTGAGGTGTCGATGTTTGATGTTTTCAAAGTGCCAATCTACAGGGGATCAAAGTTCGAGATCAAATCTACATGGAAAACCAAGAGTCAAGAAGCAGTTGTTTGGTAATGAAAAGAGTGCCAAAGGATAGAGTCAAGAAATTCTACTGAAAACATGCAACACATGAGTCCAAACTCGTATGTGCTCAAGTGTCAATCCTTATATAAATGATTTCTCTCATGACAGGTGTCAAAACAATGGCATTCAAAGGAGCAGTAAACCCAATGAACTTTCAAAACGCTCATTCAAGTCTTAGACAATGCAGATTGTTCATTCCAGGGGTTCTGAAATCGAGCACAAGTTGTTAATTCGGTGGATCCACTGCCCAAAAATTGATGCAGGGAAATTATGTTGTTGGGAAGGTGCCAAAACCAATTATTTATTGTCTCAAAGCCACTTTCATTTAGTGAAGTTGATAGCAGGTTTTATAGCTCTTGCAAGCTGATTTTCCCTCCAAAGATTTTATCCAGAAATCCTTACCCTTTGTATTTGAAAGGTCCAAGAGGTATGGCCTGGTTTCGTCCAATAAAGCTCCAAGATGTTTATATTTAAAAATCAAGGTTTCCTAATACAAAACGGGTGATTGGAAATACAGAAGTTGATACAGAAACAAGGTTTAAAAGCATCCATTATCAAATTATGATTGCAACTACACATGTGCCTGAGCTAAATATTTTGAGAGTCAAAGAGGATGGCCTCGAGATAGGTGCATCAGTTACATTAACTAAACTTATTAATATTTTAAAACAGTGTGTTATACAACATGATCCACATGAGACATCCGCATGCTCAGCCTTTATGGATCAACTGAGATGGTTTGTTGGAGTGCAAATTAGAAATATTGCTTCTATTGGCAGAAACATATGCACAGCCAACCCTATATCTGATTTAAATCCTCTTTGGATTGCATCCAGGGTGTCAAGGAGTTCAAGCAGGCTCACCGTAGAGATGATGACATTTCATTTATAAATATAGGTATGTGGGCTTTCCTTGAGAAGAAAGATGATCCCTGGTCAGTTGTTTATGCATCTCTTGTTTATGGGGTATTTCTCTAGTTTCTTTATCAGCAGTAAAAACATAAGCATTTATCAAGGGGAAGTTGTGGACATTTCATTCACTGCAGGGTGCTTTGCAAGTATTGAAACATGATATTATCATTGCATAAAATGTCTTTGGGGGCATGGTTAAATTTCGCCAATCATTGACAAGAAGCTTCTTTTTCAAAGTCTTCCTTTTGGCATCTTATAATATACAGCAGAAGACACAAGTTTTGTTGGGTTTCCCAGATTCTTACAAATCAACAAGTAAAATATCATACCCCAGATATCAAGCACAAAATCAGCATTCGAAGAGATTTCGAGGCTTAAGCTTGGAATGGTTTTCAAGAGGTTTTTTGTTAGGTTCATCTTTATCATACTTTGGTTGTTGCGGATTTGCAGACGAGAACTCTCGTTTGTTCTGGTGCTTAAATTTCTGCTCGATTTTAATAGCATATGGATAAGCAGTACCAAGTGATGAGATGTCCAGAAAATCCATTTTAGTTTGGATGTATCTGTGTAGAGCCCCACGGTATTTTAGAACCAAATGTCATTTGGAGTCCTTGATACCCATCTTGGTGCACAAGGTATGGAAGGTATTGGTGAAATCCAGAATGACTTGGCCGCTTTCTTTCCGCAGTGTGGTCCATCTCATATATTGGTCATCATAGTTGCCAAAAGGGTAATAATGTTCCTTTATCGCATCCACAAAAAAATCCCAAGTGGGTTCGGCCCCATATATTCCAGACTCCTCTGTGGAAATTTTATCCAAGTAAGTTTCCCACCAATGTTTGACATGGAGGAGAGCCTTAAGGAGTGTGAAGGTGATATTTTCCCTATCGGAGAAATTATGAACAAAGAAATAACCTTCTAGCAGATTTAACCATTTTTCTTGGGCATCTGCATCTATCTGTCCTTCAAATAGGGGAATATCAAAATTAACTTACACCTTGAAAGGTGAGGTGCTTCCAAAGTGGTCGCTTGATGAAGACGCATTTTTTGTAATCGGAAGGCGTTGAAGGATGTGGAAAAAATTCTCCATCATTTCGTCCCTATGTCGCGTGAGAGCTTGCTCAAGCAACATATTGATAGAATTGTTTGCTCTGTTGTTTTTCTTTTATTCTGCCATTGAGGGTTTCTTGGGTGTGCGAGAGTGATTTTCCTCAAGAGAGACAGGCTCAAGACCCAACTTGCTATACTTAGACCTCGTTGGGGACATGCACTGAAAAATGATCAAGAGCAGCCTGCTTTGATACCACTGATCCAGATTATTTTTGGCACGAAATGAGAGTGTTGATATAATAAATAAATGTAAAAGGTTATCTTGGATATCCAATAATATAAAAAAAAAATGTATCAAACATGCAACCATAAACACATAGATACAATAATACACAATTTTCTATTAATGAGCGAAAATGTACAAAGACTGTAAAAATACAGAGTGAAAGACTCGCTAGAATGGTGGCAGCTTATAATTGAGAAGAGATGTGACGGCTACTCACATTCGCAAGAAGATGATTATTACAATGAGGCTCTAAGGGCCTTTTTAACATAATGAAAATCCAAAACCCTAACCTCGGAAGATGAAAATCCAAAAGGTTTGCAGGCCCCGATGGGGGTATTTGATACGTCAACTTCCCAGGGGCATAACTTTTGCATACGATATTCATTTAAGGCACTCGATACACCATTGGAAAGGTCTAACTAAGAAGAATTTGACTGGCCCGGGTGACTGCCTTTAATTATCACCTGGGCCCCAAATCCCCAAAAAACGTCGTTTAGGGCCTCAAAAGGGCCCCGGAAGTTTGGAACCCAAAAAACTGTCGAAAAAAATGCCAAGATGGAAAGTTGTTTTTCAAGACCGTGGAATAGGTGGGTGGCCACTGATATCCACCTGAATCTTGTTGTATTCCACCTTCCATTCTCCCTATATATACACTTATATTCCAAACTGGTTTTCCCCGGGGGGGTTTTATCCAGGGTCATGTTGACCAAAAATACATGTGTTCATTTTCATGTATGCTACAGTTTAGAACTACTGTATTTTTAGTTGTAAATATCTCTAGGTGTGTTATATATATTTTTGTATGCATGTGCTAACCCTTGGTGACAAAAACTACATGCTAGAGCACCAAATTGCTTATGTAACCGTAACAAGTCAACAAATAAGTTCATGAACTATTGGTTGTTATAAAACAACAAAAAAACCTTCATTGACAGTTGAAACTTATAGCTAACATGAGGTCAAAGATAGACCTAGTTGGCAGGTTGATAGGACTTGGAAAATATTCAATTAGTATCGGTGCAATCTACACAATAAAATGACCACATAACAATGATAATCATCAATACATTGTTGGTATCGGCGAAATACGAAAGGAAAACCACTAACATAGGCCATAACAAAACTCTGATCACCGATTGTTGACACATTTTTTGGAGCTGATAAAATCCGAAAGAACAAAAATGCGAAACAGTAACCATCAACAAATCGTCGATCATCGATTGTCAATACATCATCGGCGTCGACAGAATAGGATGTTGTAGTCAAGGTTGTGTGTCTAAACAAAATCGTTGATGCCGAAAAAAAGGTGTTTCTCACATAGAGGTCAAAATCAACAACCACGTGTCTTTTCCACGTAAGTAGTCCATACGACTCGGTCTTTTTCCCCGTGTCATATCTATACGTCCGTGACAGTATTTCCACACCAGCACTATACGACGGTCTTGGTTAGTGTCGAAATTTTTTCCTAGATGCACCAACGAAACAATGACAAAGTCGACCTGTCGACGCCTATGTGCTCATTTACTATCGATTGATCGCTATAATATCAATATCCTCGTCTTAGTTTGAACTTTTACACGTCGATACCGATGACCCCAGTTAATCTACGATGCACCATATATCCCCGATACTGATTGTTCGCACCCAATTCGTCACCTGGTGAGCAAATCGAGGGTGCTTACACGCCCTGTTGGGTCTTGCAGAGCGTGACAGCTGTGGAGGAAAGGGTTAGAGGAAACAAAACAAACTACAAGCAAGAATTAAACAACAATAAACTAAAACTGTGAACATATGGATAAAGAAACAATAAACACAAAAATACACCGATATCACCAATGGTTTTGAGCTGGTCTATTGATGAAATCAGAGCACGATGAAGGAAGGGAATTGTGGTTCCTTCTTCCCCCAAAGGAAGGCTCTTGAGGCCCTCACGAACTTGCTTTCCTTACAATGCGAAGAAATAAGACTGATAGTGAAAGAACTCCCAACACATCCGCTCAATGGAGAGGCAAATGGCTCTATGAAATGTTGCTGATGTGTTATCGTCAAAGAATGAGCCCTTGACAATCTTAGCAGCATAACAATACTTGGAATTCCTTGCAAAAACAATGTATCTTCACGGATTTTTATAGTAGATCCTCGGGCGATTATGTAACCTTTTCAAAGTGTGAAAAGGGGCCCTTTAGGGCTTCCTTAGGTCATTAACCCGCCTACCCTGCAGATTCGGCTCAGATTTGGGAGTCAAATCAGATTGGGAGCCGGTCCGTAAGCGGTTGAGAGGCTGACCAATTCAATAAATGGGCCGTTTTAGTAGGTGCATGGGTTTTGTCATTGACAGTCACGCGTCGTGCGCGCAGAGTACGTTCTTGTCCTACGCATGTGCGCGCGCACCAAACTACTGTGAAGCGCCCTTCAATTTTTGGTTACTTTGTATAGTTTTTGACCCTTCTGGAATGCTGTGAAATTAATTTAGTGCCATGAATGACTTCATTGTTGTTTTGATGATGCGGAGTTCTTGTCGCCATGTGCAGACAAAATTTCGGTGATAACAGATGCCCCCTGATGGATGAGGTTAGGAGCATACGTATAGCCGAAATCCATCAATGTTTCTTCTACTGAGAATGTTGTTGTAAGGGAGAGCAATAGTGGGATCGTTCGGAGCGATCCGTTGGAGAAAAAAGGAATCGGTAGGACCCGACCTTCTGAGAGACGTGCAGAAAAAATATACAACTGTGTGCAAACGAGGCGGGCATGCCCCATGCTCGTTTTTTGTAACTCTGAAAAAAGATGATGAAAGTGTTGGTGTAGACAACTACAGCGCCCTCGGGGGCGGTAATGATAAAGGCAGAAGACAATTCTGCAAAGGAACATACTCTGAATAATAGACAATGATCATGGTAATAAGCAGCGACGATGTTGTGGGCATTGATGGCCCTACCACGTTCAGAGGTCTTCGGCAAATGACAAAAATAACTGCAATAGTCACAAAGTAAGACCCACCATAACATGAGAAAGTGTTGGCGTCGAATTTTATGGGGGCCAACGACAGCATGGAGCAATGGTGTTTCACCCTGTGTCGTCCGAGATCTCTCATTAAAATAGAGAATGAGAATCAAGATACTATCACCCTTCTGGAAAAGTGTGCTGATGTCGACAAAAAGGAAACGCGACTCTGAGAAGCAAAGGGCTCCATGGAATCTACTGTGATGAGGAAGTGGCAAAGGTACATGGACGAAGTCAAGAAGTGGGAAGACTCAAGACTGCCCTTGGTTGGAGGATGTATGAGAGAAACAGTGGCTGCAACCGTGTAACAAGGTCGAGTGTCAGGGGGACGACAAGACCGGTGATAAGTTGTGCCAGAGGCGGGACAAGGTGAACAAATTCAGAGGGTAGAGGTAACTGACCTGTGGAGTACTCTGAAGATATGGACGATGCCGGCAAG
>ML781776.1:418182-434325 GCA_009831015.1 Picea engelmannii
CCAATAGATGCATCCATGGTTTTTCTTGTTCCACCCTTGATGACATATATTAGTACATGTGTAATCATGTACTAATTGAGTGTGTCAATTCCTTTTTCCTCCAAATTTTCTATATGCTTATCATGTAACGTGAATTATTTTTCATACATGATGGATGTATCCACTCCAACCTCACTTTCTCTCCATTTCCTACCTTCAAATATAGCTACCCGCCTTTTAAAGGGAAGGATTGAACTAAAGATTTCAAGTTTCTAAACACATTACTTTTATATTTCCTTTGACTCATTATCCTATGATACGACTTTTCACAAACATTTAACTGGCAAGGGTTTTCCAAAATAATGAATATTTTTCAACCCCCACCCTCCATATTTTGGTTGAGATATAACCTTTCATTTGACAAGGGGTTCATCTCTTCCTTTTTTTTCCAATCCAAAAAAATATAAAAACCTTTCTCTGTGTATTCTATAGAATACCCTTTTGTAATATAGGCTAATGTATGTCAATAAAACTAAGATTTGAGTTGATTTGGTAACATTCCATAGCCTACAACTAGAAAATCTACTTTATGGACACTTTAATAATTTACTCATCATTCTCTTCATCAGCGTCGTCATTCAAAATGTTCAACCAAGCAATTAATTTTTCCTTTATATTTTCATAAGTTAGTTTCATTGTCAAGTAGTGCTTCTGCACTTTAGGGACATGTGTCTTAGTGTGTATGATTGACGAGGTTGCTCGAATGGCAATGTGCACTTTTTTATATAACTCTTTAATTTGTTCCAGGTATATACCTTTCTTAATATACTAATAAAAATGGGATTGACTCTTTGGAATTTCAATATGAATAACCACCAGACGAAGAATGGCATAATTTTATTTTGGTATATACACTAACATTTCACAAAGCCTTCCACCACCAAGCAACACCTTTTTGGAAAGTTCTACAAATCACCAAAAAGGATAAGAAAAATGAATAGTTGGTCTAATAACTTAATAATTTACTCAACATTCTCTTCATCAACACTGACATTCGAAGCATTCAACTGAGAAATTATTTTTTCCTTTATCTCCTCATAGGTTATTTTCATTGTCAAGTAATGCTTCTACACTTTAGAGAGATGTTTCTTAGTGTGCTTGATTGATGGGGTTGCTTGAATGGCAGCATGCACTTTCTTATCATGGGAATATAGGAGAGATTAACTACCTTTATCATGGGAATGGATATGCATACACATAAAATTTGTACTTTGAATTTAAACACATTACTTTTATATTTCCTTTGACTCATTATCCTATGA
This sequence comes from Picea engelmannii, assembly GCA_009831015.1. Classification (NCBI taxonomy): domain Eukaryota; kingdom Viridiplantae; phylum Streptophyta; class Pinopsida; order Pinales; family Pinaceae; genus Picea; species Picea engelmannii. Next base: position 419,484 of record ML781776.1, read on the forward strand.
TATGACTTTCCATGGTAGCATGCACTTTGTTATAGAACTCTTCAATTTGTTTCGGGCTCTATACCTTTCTTAATATACTAGAAAAAATGGGATTGACACTTTATAATTTCAATATGAATAGCCACCAGATGAAGAATGGCGTAATTTTATTTTGGTATATATAGTGAAAGTCCACAAATCCTTCCACTACCAAGCATCCCTTTTTTGGAAAGTTCTGCAATTCACCAAAAAGGATGAGAAAAATGAATAGTTGATCTAATAACTTAATAATTTACTCATCATTATATTCATCAACATCGACGTTCAGAACGTTCAACTGAGAAATTAATTTTGTCTTTATCTCTTCTTAGGTTAGTTTCATTGTCAAGTAATGCTTCTACACTTTAGGGAGATGTTTCTTAGTGTGTTTGATTGACAGGGTTACTTGAATGGAATCATGCATTTTCTTATCATGAAAATATAGGAGAGATATTAACTACTTTTATCATGGTCATGGATATACATGCACATAAAATTTGTACTTTAACTTTAAACACATTAATTTTATATTTCCTTTGACTCATTAACCTATGATATGACTTTCCATGGCAACATGCACTTTGTTATAGAACTCTCCAATTTGTTCTAGGTTCTATACCTTTCTTAATATACTAATAAAACTGGGATTGACACTTTGGAATTTCAATATGAATAGCCACCAGATGAAGAATGGCATAATTCTCTTTTTCCATATACATTGAAAGTTCACAAAGCCTTCCACCACCAAGCATCCCCTTCTTCGAAAGTTATGTATTTCACCAAAAAGGATGAGAAAAATGAATGGCTGATATAATAAATTATTAATTTACTCATCACTCTCTTCATCAACATCGTCATTCAAATCGTTCAACTAAGAAATTATTTTTTCCTTTATCTCTTCATAGGTTAGTTTCATTGTCAAGTAATGCTTCTGCACTTTAGGGAGATGTTTCTTAGTGTGTTTGATTGACAGGGTTGCTTGAAGGGAAGCATGCACTTTCTTATCATGGGAATATAGAATATATTAACTACATTTATCATGGGGATGGATATGCATGAACATAAACTTTGTACTTTAATGGAATTTCTTCTTAGGATGTGGAATAAATACAAGTTTTTATATGATGTAAAAAAAATAGTCAATTTATGTATTAAAATATTTTCAATTGTCAATTTGCAGTTTGGTGCACATATATAGTATATATGTATCGAGAGGAGTCTCCAATTGTGCCTCGAAAACACTCTAGGCTATCTAATGAAAGAAGTAGAGGGATCCCTAGTTCGACAGGTAACTGTTGGCACAGGAGTAGACCCAAGGTTCAACGCTACAACAGTGCACCAAAAAACCCTAACTACTGACCCTTTCAGCAACACCTGCAAAGAAGATGAAGTATCACCCAAGGTAGAGGCAGGGGTGGTTGCAGGACTTAGGTTTCCACAACCTTCGCTGTGACACAGATCTGTGATTACAATACTTAATAGAGCACTTAGCACCATTATTTCTTTATTATCTAAACAATATCTACTTCGCAGAGAAAACAGAGCATCACAACATTCACCCTGATCTAATCTATTTAAGCACTTAGCATCAATAAATGGATAAGATTTGGCAGATTCTAGCACTAAGCATATTCACCTATATCATATCTAACATCCAGATTCATCATAATAACAAAGCATAAACAGATCTATCTATCTATATGTATCAAGCACTTAGCAAATAACACATGAATACATTAGAACATCACATAGAGTAGAATAACACAGTATTTGTGTGGTTCACCCCCACCCTGGGGCTACATCCACCAACTCTTCTTCTTTATTAGCTTCAATCATTCATCTACATGCATAGAGCCACAAAAACCCTTACTCCCCATAGGACATGATATCTATGCGCACCTCGTCAAATCCTCCTTCCTCAAGCTAGGTCTAGCACAAATCCTTCCACAGTCTGTTACAACCACTTGCACTTATCTTATCAGCTTCACACAATATGCATAGAGCATCTTCAAACCATACTTGCACTTATATTATCATCCTTACATCACATAGATTCCTATTACCCCCTCCTTACATTTCCTAGACATCTATTTATACTTTACAAAATAGGCCTAAACATGGGTAAACCCATGGGCTGACATCCCATACCCATTACATATTCCCAAATCCCAAAAAGGAACCAAAAAGGGGCCGAGATCCCACGATATTTTCTTCATCTTCAATAGGCTATCAAAGTCCAAAAATAGGTCAAACTTGACCAAGGATCTCCCAAAACTTGGTCAAGGGCCAACATGCCCCCAACACTCACCTATGACTCATCCCAAGTCACTCTGGTATGACTAGTTCTGCTTCGAATGCCTCGAGGCTGGCTTGACCTGCTTTGAGTTTCTACTATGCTACAACCTCTTGTTCAACAAACTCTTGGATTACTACATAGTTGATAGGTCCCTCTAGACATTGTTCAGTTGTAGTGACAACCCGCTCTAGCTCTGCTCCTTGGCCTTCTACCTATGTAAACAATTGATAGGCCTTGTCTTGTATGGGTTGGAGTATGGATAGTATGGATCTTGATACTTTGCCTCTTAGAGTTGCAACTCCAGTGCCTTCAATTCTGGGTTCTCCGTGAGTTGTTCATAGGTCTGGGCACTATGATCGGTAAGTTGCTTGCATTCCAAGGTAAGAGCCTTTATCCTTTCAGTTGTTCTCCGGGTGGTTTCTTCTCTTTGGTATCTTACATCTTGTGGGGTCCCAGGTACACTACGTAGCTCCAAATATACTATGCGTTGTTGTAGATGTTGGATGGCTTCTGTGAGTTGGTTCACCTGTTGTGTAACTCGATCTTCTGCCTTGATTTCTAAGACTGTCACAGAGTGAACTGCTCTGTTGACTACTTCTTTTACTTCGAGTTTCTCCATGAGCAACTGTTCCTTTTCTTGTTGTAGTTGTGCTTTTCTATTCTTGGAGAGCAAGCTTTTCCTATTCTGTAGCACTACATTGCTCGACGAGTACGCCTTTTACTTGTGTCAAATCTTGGGTGGCTTGCGTTGTTTCTTCATGTGCTCGTCGAAGGCGAGCTTAAACTATATTGGCTAGGCGGTGGAGTTGAGCTGGCTCATATCCCAATTGTGGTTCTCCAGGCATAGTGGAGACTGCGTGGATGGACTGTAGGTCCTGTTGTACCCCTCGCAGTTCAGTCTCAATTTGATCATACATATCTTCTTTCTTTGCTTCTTGTTTCTCTATTATTTCCAGCGAAGCATCTTGTAGGGTTTCTATGAGGAATTCGAAGTCATCGGAGGCGAGGATGGTTTGCATCTTGGTCATGTTGGTCTTCGATTTCTTCTAGGAGGAAGGTTTCAGAGGCAAACCTTTCCTCTTCTTTAGGGGATCAACCTTGTCTCCTTGCTTCTATTTGAATTCTTTTTCATCTAACTCTTCTTCATCACCTCCTTGCTCTGGTGATATGGAAGCAATTTTCATGGATGTGTTGTATAATTCTTGGACCTCTTTGGTCTTCTTTGTTCTACTAGGCCTTGGTGTATCCTGCACAGTTTTTTGGATGTCAATGTCATATATCTCCATAGGGTCCGCTGGAATAAGGAGGTCCTCCGACCAGTCCATTGTGATCTCCTCCAAGTCCTCCTCTGTCAGCTTGTAGTAGGACTAAAGTTGTTTCTTGTGTTCATCGGCATGCACTGTGACGTAAATAAAATGTCGATCTGCGTTTAACTTCATCAAAGGCCAAAACCGGTGTAGAGTGTTCGGAGTCATGCGAGGCTTGGACTATATGGCTATCTTTAGCCGATTTTAGTAGTTATGAAAAACAACATTTGACTGCCACTATTTATTCATGTCGCTTGAGTACCACAATGTACTAAAATTCACGTCCAGTGGTTCAAATGGCTAGATGTATGGGAAGGTCGCACCTTCCGACATCTCCCAGGCAATAAAAGCTATAATTATAAAGAGCCAAATGAAACGAAATTCATATCCTTGATATTATGCTTCTCTGCAGTCGAGTTCCAACTAGTTCACCAGGTACTTCGCCCAGTTCATCTGAAGGCCTTCCGCACACTTCCCTGTGAGTTCGACTACAAAACCGGTGACTTGGTGTAACACACCCACTACGAAATTCCAAATTTTTTGGCCTTTTTCATCTTTTCTCCGATGAAAAAAATTCTTGAATCCCTACGAGACCTGATACAGACCCTACCATCCCTTATCCATACTCATATGATTGGCAGCTATGACCACAGGTCTTATCGGAGAGGTGCTCTCGGCTTTCGCGATTTGGAAAAATTGCGATGCATGTATTCCCTTGTTCATTTCGAGGTTTCATCCATCGGAATTTCGTGTCTAGTGAACACGAGGAGAATTGACCTTTGGAGATCCCGGGTACCGAAACGCTGAACACCAAAACCATGTGTGCTAGTCCATTTCGGGACTTCGCCTATCGAGATTCTGCGATATGCGAGGGTAGGAGGATTTTGCATTTGGGTCTCCCGGAAGTCGAAACTATGAAACATCATAACCTGTCCACGCTCTATCATTTTGGGATGTCGCAAGTTAGGATTTCGGGAGTCGTGAGGACAAGAGACTTGCCTCCAGATATCCCAGGTGCTGAAACACTGGAGCATTAAATTCTAGTCATGCTATACTCCTTTCGGGGTTTCATACTTTGAGATTTTGCGATATGCAATGACAAAAGAATCTTACCCTTAGGTATCCCAGATGACGAAACACCAAACCACTGTATCTCATCCGTGCTACTATCATTTCAATATTTTTTCCATCAGGATTTCGTGATATGCGAGAATCATGAGGTCTCGCACTTGGGTTTATCGGGAGCCAAAACTCCGAAACACCGAACTCTGAAATACACTATACTATTTCGGGATTTCGCAAGTTGGGATTTTAGGGCTTGCGAGTACAAGAAGACTGACCCTTGGGTTTCTCGGTTGCCAAAACACAGAAACACCAAGGCTTACCCACGCTAGACCTTTTCGATATTTCATACTTTGGGATTTCACGATGTGCGATGACAAGAGGTCTCGCATATGAGTTTTCTGAGGGCCAAAGTTTTGAAATGTCGATATATATATATATATATATATATATATATATATATATATATATATATATATATATATATATATCCATGAGGCTAAGTTTTTTTCGGGATTTCCCCAATCAGGGTTTCGAGAGTCATGAGGACAAGGGTTCTTACCCTATGATCTCTTGGCTGCTGAAAAGATGAAAATGCTTTCCAGTCGCCATGTGTACTCTATAGCTAGGCAGTCCAGGTACTTATCATGGGTCTTGGGATTGACAGTCCCAATTTCTTCATTACCTATGAAGGTTAAAAAGGGGTCGAGACATTAACGCCTGCGTTCCTTCATAAAATTTAACAGTCGTAACAGACCTTAGATCTTCTGAAGGGATCTCATTCGTTCATTTAGCAAGTGGAAGGGTAACCTGGGTACCGACCCACCAAAAGGTCCTAACTCAACCACACGTTGTCATTTCAAGATTTCGTGGGTTGGGGTTTCGGGACTCACGAGTGAAAGAAAACTCACACCTAGATACGCTGGGTGTCGAAACTCCAAAAACTCTTAATTTACCCCCATGCTAATAATTTGAGATTTCGCAAGTCAGGGTTTTGGGACTTGCGAGTGAAAGGGGACTCACCCTTGGGTATTCCAGGTACCAGAATGTCGAAATGTTGAGGTCTACGAGGACCATTCTCCCTCATGCAATATTTTAAGACTTAAACTATAACATCCTCCTTCGGGTCCTCAGGTAATTTACACCAGGTTTTGAAGACCAAACTGGAAGGTCTTTTCGAAGGTAAGGGAGTGGTCTCAAAAGGGTGCCTTCGTGGGGAAATCTATCCAAGGCATCAAGTAGGAAAAACACAGGGACAAATCTCCCGAGAGCAGACTTGAAAATCTGTATTAGTTCATATATATATATATATATATATATATATATATATATATATATATATATATATATATNTGTATGTATGTATGTATGTATGTATAAACATAATCCATATGTGGTCTTTCCAATAAAAACATGCAGCCATCATTTTTTATCAAAACACCATGTAGACAGTCTTATATTGAAATCATTCATAATTGCACAGACTATGAACATACATGTCAGCATATAAATTTCAAGATAAAAGGTATAACACTTATAAGAAAAACACCAGGTGATGCAACTGCTGAGAGGGGTGCTCGTTTCCACCCAACCGTAGGCTCAGCGATTCCCAACGGATTTACCACTAGCCACCCCCGAGCTAGACCAAGATGTTGGAGATTCTCTGTCTCTCTTCTTCAGCGATCGAGAACAAAGGTTACTCTCCTTCTTCTCTACTATCGCTCACTCTGTGGTTTGTTCTAGAGTTCTTTCGATCTCTTTCTTTTTGTCTTCCCCTCGTGTCCCTTCCCACACCTTTTACCTACCTTTTATTTCCTGACGAGGTTGCATGTGGCACGAATTCCCCCATGGTGGTCAGGTCTGAAGCCTCCATGGATGGGCGATTCACCCCCATCCCTCATTAACTCATGAAGAGCCTCTTCACCTACCATCCTGGTCCATTCACCTCTTTACATTCATGGACCTTTTTACTAAGGTCCATTCACATCTTTGAGTTTGCCATAGTTCTTGGCCAGTATATTTATTTTTATAGATTGGGGGAAATAGGGTGTTACAATTCCCTCCCCTTAAAGGAACATCATCCTCTATGTTCTGTCTATCATCATGACATGTATGTACAGTGGTAAAAAAAATTGGATATGCCTGTTTCATGGCATCCTCCATTTCTCATGTAGCTTCATTTGGGCCAAAATGTCTCCACAGCACCTTGACCTGTGCAATGGTTCGGTTCTGGAGAGGGGTTTCCTTTCCGTCCAGTATGAATTGAGGTTCTGGTAGAAATGATCCCTCCGATTCCACCTAGATCACAAACCAGTCAATTATATGATTAGAATCATGTACATATTTCTTCAATAATGAAACACAGAAAACATTATGTTCTTTTACTGTGGGAGGAAGTGCTAGCCTATAGGCTATGGGTCCCACTCTATATAGAACCTCAAAGGGTCCACAATACCGAGGTGCGAACTTGGCACAGGCTCCCATTTTTAGAGAACTCTTCCTGGGCCTAACTCTGAGATATACATGGTCTCCCATATTGAACTCTCTTGGAGTTCTCTTTTGTTTGGCATAACTTTTCTGTCGATTCTGTGCGACCTTCAGGTTTTGTTTTATCTGAGTCACTTCCTGTTCCATTTCTTTCAATGTCTCAGGTCCAAAAGAGATTTTTTTTACAGGATTAATCCAACTAACAGGAGTGTTGCACGGTCTACCATAAAGGACTTCAAATGGAATCATCTTTAAGGATTCTTGGTAGCCGTTGTTGTAGGTGAATTCCACCAGTGGCAGGTAATCTTCCCACTTCTTGGGTTGATGCATTACATGCATCCGTAGCATATCCTCTAGTATTTGGTTCACTCTTTCCATATTTCCATCGGTTTGAGGGTGATATGTGGTGCTAAACAACAACTTGGTCTCTAAACCATCCATCAGTGACTTCCAAAAGTTGGAAGTAAATTTCGTGTCTCTGTCAGACACGATCTCTTTCGGCATACCATGCAGTCTGAATATCTCCTTCATGAATACCTAAGTGATGTCTATTGCCTTGCAAGTTGACTTGATGGGGATAAAGTGAGTGGACTTGCTCAATTTATCCACCACAACCATGATGGCGCCATTCTGTTTGGTTGAGGTTGGTAATCCGGTGATGAAATCCATGGAGATGGTTTCCAATTTCCATTCCGGGATTGGTAGAGGTTGTAATAATCCTGCTGGGTTTCGGTGTTCTTCTTTTACCTGTTGGCATTCTATGCATTTGGCTAGGTACTCAACTATGTCTTTCTTCAATCCAGGCCAATAGAATTGCTTCCTAGTGGTCGTGATCATTTTCTGGTATCCTGGATGAACAGAATAGGGTATTTTATGTAGTTCATCCAGTATGAACCTCTTCAAGTCGTCATAATCTAGGACATACAATATACTTCGGTACGTGAGAAGACCTCCTTCCATCATCTGCTAGCCTCCATACTTTATCCCTGTGGGTTCTTATTGTAAGTACGAGGTCACGGTCTGGAAGAATGTATCTATCTCTTGTGCATTTCTAACTCTTTCTTTGACATCCGTCTAGCAGGTGCTCACCACGACCAGGTGAATTGTTCTCATGCTTCTACTATGGGCATCTACCACCCTATTTTCTTTTCCTTTAATGTGTTTGATTTCGAAATCGAACTTTCTAAGGAGGGCCATCCACCTAGCTTGTTTGGCATTGAGCTTCGGTTGGTAAAACAGATATCGCAATCCACAGTGATCTGTCATAAGTACAAATTTTCTTCCCAGGAGGTAATGTCTCCACATTTTCAAGGCATGCACTATGGTAGCCAAATATAGATCATGGGTCACATAGTTTACTTTGTGCTCATTCAATTTTTTGGATTCATAGCAGACCACACTTCCTCCTTGCATGAGGAGTCCTCCGATCCCTTCCTTACAGGCATCTGTGCACATGAGGAAGTCAGCTTCGGGATCGACAATCTTCAACATGAATGCATGGGTCAGTAGATGTTTCAGGGTTTGAAATCTTTCTTCACATTTCTATGTCCACATGAATTTTATCCCCTTCTTCTGGAGGGCAGTGATTGGACAACCAATCTTGGAGAATCCTTTAATAAATATCCTATAGTATCCTGCTAATCCCATAAAGGATATGATATCCGAAACATCCTTTGGGGTAGGCCATTCCATGATAGACATGATTTTGTCAGGATCTACTGCCACTCCTTCTCTGGATAGAACATGGCCTAAGTAATGTATTTTCTTCTGGAAGAAATCACACTTGATGAATTTGGCATAGAGCTGATGTTCTCTTAGCACTTGCAGCACAAGCCTAAGATGCGCTTTGTGCTCTTTTCTGTTCTTGGAGTAAATTAATATATCGTCAATAAAAACTAGTACAAATTTGTATAGGAATTTGTTGAGTACATTGTTCATCAAGAACATAAAAGTGGCAAGGGCATTGGTTAACCCAAATGGCACTACCACAAACTCATAGTGACCATATCTTGTCCTGAAGGCAATTTTGGGGATGTCTTCACCCTTGATTCAAACTTGATGGTATCCATACCTCAAGTCAATCTTCGAGAAAATAGATGCACCCCCCAATTGATCGAACAGTTCATTGATCCTGGGCAAGGGGTACTTGTTCTTTATGGTCACCTTATTGAGTTGTCTATAATATATACACAGTCTAAGGGTACCGTCTTTCTTTTTCACAAATAGGACTAGTGCTACCCATGGAGACACGCTAGGTAGAATATAGCCCTTATCCATCATTTCTTTTAATTTCAACTTGAGTTCAACTAACTTAGGTGTGCTCATCCGGTAGGGTGTCCTAGACACCAGCACCTCTCCCGGTGCAAGTTCTATTGAGAAGTCTATGTCCCTTCTCGGAGGTAGACCCGGTACCTCTTCCGGAAACACATTTATGTATTCTCTCAGGATAGGGTGATTTTCAGGGCTTGGCTTGTCACCTTCGATTGTTTTCAACACCTATATTGCATATAGGGGACATCCCTTTCAACAATACTTTCTTATTTGCAGAGCTGATATTTGTCTTACTGAGACAGGTTTTCGTATCCCTTGAAGGGTTATCCTTTTCCCTTATTTACTTACGCATTCTAAGGTTTTATGGTAACAATCCAATCTGGCTTTATGGGTAGCTATCCAGTCCATACCAATCAACAGATCATACAATCCCAGGGGTAATATGTTAAGGGTTTCTTGGGTGGGGAATTCACCCAACATTAATTGGTAGGCTGGTATGACTTCTGCTACCCTTCTTTTGGTGGTAGTGGCTAACTGTACCAACCATGGCTTGGTAGGTTTGTGTGGATGTAGTTTACACTTATCAATAGCCTTAGGGGATATATAACTCAAATTTGAACCAGGGTAAATCAAAATAGACACTAGATGGTTGGAAATCATACCTTCTATTTCCACCACTGAAGCTTGGTGGTTAGATTGGTTATTATCCAAGGATGCATAAATTTGTGGCACACTCCTGGCCACATCATTGATGGTGGTAGCTTCCTGGATGTTGTAAATTCTCTGAATATTCTGTTGTCAGTGTGGACAGTCTCTCAGTAGATGTTCTTCTCCATAACCCCAACATTTCAAAGGTTCTCTCTTTCGGTTATCAGTCTTCACTGGTACAGATCCAGAAGTTTTATTTCCACTCAAGGAGAGAAAATTCTGTTGGTGTACACTCTGGGCTGGGAAACTCATCCTTGAGTTCTTCTTATAGTTCTTAAATCTTGGGGATTTATTCCCCTTTCTCTGGAATCCTAAACTACTCTTCGGTTTCCAGCCTTCGCGAGGTTCTGTTCAATGCCCGAGTTGTTCATAACAATATCTTTCCTTTCGGATAATATCTTCTAGGGTCTTTGGTTCGTCAAATTCAATCCTATTTTGATAGTCCTTAGGTAGTCCACTGATGAATCATTGCATCTTTTCATTTTCTGCTTTTATGTAGGGTACTTACCTCAGCAACTCGAGGAATCTACTAACATATTCCTCTATGGTGAGTTGCCCCAACTTGAGTTCATAAAACTCTTTAGTCTTCTCGTCGAAATATTTTTCCAACAAATACTTCTTTTGGAAGTATTTCTCAAATTTCTCGCAAGACAGGTCCTCTTCGCGAATCCCTTTTACATTCTTAAGGTCTTCCCACCAAATGGAAGCCTTTCCATTCAAGTTGAAGGTGGCTACTCGGGCCTTCAAGTTTTCTAAGAAGTCATGGACTCTGAAGTTCTGAAACATCGATATATATATATATATATAAGGCTAAGTTCTTTTTTGGGATTTCCCCAATCAGGGTTTCGGGAGTCGTGAGGACAAGGGTTCTTACCCTATGATCTCTCAGGTGTCGAAAATCCAAAAACGCTTACCGGCCGCCACGTGTACTCTACAGCTGGATGGTCCAGGTACTTATCATGGGTCTTGGGATAGATGGTCCCAATTTCTTCGTTACATATGAAGGTTAAAAAGGGGTCGAGACATTAACGCCTGCGTTCCTTCATAAAATTTAACAGTCGTAACAGACCTTAAATCTTCCAAAGGGATATCGTTCATGCATTTAGCAAGTGGAAGGGTAACCTGGGTACCGACCCACCGAAAGGTGCTAACTCAACCACTCATTGTCATTTCAGGATTTCGCGGGTCGGGGTTTCGGGACTCGCGAGTGCAAGAAAACTCGCACCTAGATACTCCGAGTGTCGAAACTCCAAAAAATCTTAATTTACCCCCACGCTAATAATTCGAGATTTCGCAAGTCAGGGTTTCGGGACTTGCGAGTGCAAAGGGACTCGCTCTTTGGTATTTTGAGTACCGAAATGCCAAAATGTTGAGGTCTACAAGGACCATTCTCCCTCGCGAAATATTTTAAGACTTAAACTATAACATCCTCCTTCGGGTCCTCTAGTAATTTACACCAAGTTTTGAAGACTAGACTAGAAGGTCTTCTCGAAGGTAAGGGAGTGGTCTCGAAAGGGTGCCTTCGTGGAGAAAACTATCCAAGGCATCAGGTAGGACAAACACAGGGACAAATCTCCCGAGAGAAAACTTGAAAATCTGTATTAGTTCATATATATATATATATATATATATATATATATATATATATATATATGTATATGTATATATGTATATGTATAAACATAATCCATTCATGGTCTTTCCAATAAAAACATGCAGCCATCATTTCTGATCAAAACACCATGAAGACAGTCTTATACTGAAATCATTCATAATTACATAGACTATGAACATACATGTCAGCATATAAATTTCAATATACAAGATATAGCACTTATCAGAAAAACACCAGGTGATGCAACTGCTGAGAGGGGTGCTCGTTTCCACCCAACTGTAGGCTCAACGACTCCCAACGGATTTACCACTAGCCACCCCCAAGCTAGACCACGATGTTGGAGACTCTCTATCTCTCTTCTTCAACGATCGAGAATGAAGGTTACTCTCCTTCTTCTCTGCTATCGCTCACTCTGTAATTTGTTCCAAAGTTCTTTTGATCTCTTTTCTGCTATCTTCCCCTCACGTCCCCTCCCACACCTTTTACCTACCTTTTCTTTCCCAGTGAGGTTGCGTGTGGCATGAATTCCTCCGCGGTGGTTAGGTCTGAGGCCTCCATGGATGGGCAGTTCACCCCCATCCCTCATTAACTCATGCAGAACCTCTTCACCTACCATCCTGGTGAGTAATTCATTTCGGGGCCAGCGAGCTGCTCTTGGTTCTCCGGGCCAGTGAAGACCAAATACGGTTTGGTTCAGTGGAAGTTAACACCACCATTCCAGGTGCCTTCCACCACCTTTCTTCAACCATCATGGTCTCTTTGTCAACACATCCCCCTCTCAACAGATATATATATATATTCATAACATTATTTACATTCATGGACCTTTTTACTAAGGTCCATTCAAATCACACATTCACATATTTGAGATTGCCATAGTTCTTGGCCAGTATAGTTATTTTTACAGACTGGGGGAAATAGGGTGTTACACTTGGGTAGGGTGGTTCTTTTGTACTAACTTCCTTACAATCAACTGAAAGGTGAGGTGCACAGCACCACTCTGGATAGAAGCTACTTTATAGCCTCATGTGCCCTTCTCGACATCACCATAAGTGTCCTTGATCTTCTATGCTAGAGCGTGATCCATGGATTTTCTGGGGTAAAACTCTTGAGGATCAAGTCCTTGCATAATCAAGCCCGTGATCTGATTGATCAGTGTCAGATCAACTCTTATCCATAAATTTAGCCACAAATAGCTCCCATGGTAACAAGATAGTTTCATCTTGACACATGAATTCACCTCTTGGTGTCGCCCGAAGTGAGGAATCTTCATGACATTCAGCAGGGTGGACTGCGCGAGGTTCATAGTCCACAACTGGGGGATTATCTTCGAATTCTTCCCCTTAGTTATGTTCAGATACTTATGTGGGGTGAGCATGTTATAGACTTTGCAATCTCCAAGGTTGAAGTCTCTAAACTTCAACGCTGCAATTTTATCTTGGTCTTCTCGAACTACGCATATCCCCTTCAGGAGGTATGTCGTAACCAAGGTGTTTTCAAAATATTTGAGCACACTGTCTCGATTTAGTATGCCGCTCAAAGGTGGAATACAGGCGGTTAATATGGTCGATATCAATTTGGAATTCCCTAGATCATCCCTATGCGTGGTTCTCTTTTCATCTGATGGCCGAGATGGTCCAACTCCGTGAGCAGTGAACGGAGAGGCCGAAATTGCTCTCATCGATGATGCTTGTACACCTGTAGACATCGACATGACTCTTTCAATCATGAGGTCGAACATAACTTCTTCAAAAAATTTCTCTACAGCGCTCAACTCGTCCGACATACACACTTGGGGTTAATAATCTCGGGTTCATAAGGTAACTTAGACATAGTAATGGGACAGAGAGCAAGAGCACGATGATCACTGTACAAAATCAACTTAGTATTTGGGCTCAAACTCTCATTTGGAAAAAGTATTCTCAGTGCATGGAACGATGGGATAAATAGGTAACTCGACAACGGGTCACTTGCAATGGGCATGAAGCCTTCATTGACTCTATTCTATCTGTTATGGCATGGTCCCAATGGTCGGATGGTGAGATGTTTGTCTATAAATGTATTTTTTCCCGTTCAGAGCATTGGTCTAATGGTTATAATGTCCCCAACGGATATATTGCTTTGTCATGGTGAATTTCCATGTGTCATTGTTCTGATATCTCGATGAAGCTCCAATTTTGCAAATTTCCCTTCTGCAAGGTTTCCTCTAAAACCTTATGCAACTTATCGATCTTAGCTCTCTTCTTACTTAGATTTCTAGCCTTCTTCCCAGTGAGCTTTGTCTTGGTAGGGATTTTTCCATTCTGATTCTTATCTTCTTTTGGCAAAGTTGCTTCGTGCTATTGAGATTCTTCCCTATGATTCGAGGGTGATCCTTATGGAATGGGTACTTCAATAATTTGTGGGTCTTCTAGTGTTCTTGCAAGTTTGACATCTGGGTCTCTGGTGTTAAATAGATTCGATATGTTCTTTTGTTCTTAAATCAAGTGTGATATCCTTCTAGTTGTTATCACTCTGTAAATTTCCTAGAGGTTGAAAAAGAGGAAATCTACAAAGGTAACCTTAACCAACCACTTTTAAAGCTGGGATCTAGCCCTTCCAGCTTCAGAGAGGGATCTCTCTATAAGATTTGGCTTTGTTTAAAAGATATTAGGCTAGGTAAAGGCACGGGTTTTGTTTTGTTGTAAAAGGTTTTTAAAGTTGGTTGAAACAAATTACACRTCCATTGGGCTATGGGGTCTGCACTTAATAAAATCYGAGATGCAACCAGAAACGCTGAAGAAACTTCCACAAGGCGAGATAACAAGTACACTGGATCTTTAATAATTTAAATGATGGACAGAAGAAAGATAAGGAAAATAACTCCAATTAACAAGCACTTAAGAATCTCTTAACTGAAGATATTTAGAAGATGAACATTGAAATCTATAGAATTGGAAACAGGGTATCGGGGATAAATCCTGTAACATAACGCTATTCATACAGATTAGTTATTGGAAAATAAGATGATCACGAAGCAAGAAAACATTTAACTAAGAAAATCACATCACCAGTGAAACATGCGCAAGAATCCTGTAA
>ML781776.1:455507-469487 GCA_009831015.1 Picea engelmannii
TATATATGGTTTTTATCTTTTTTGTGTCTTATGGATTCTGTGTGCAAAAATGTATTTACATGTTTATGTCCATGTTATTTTATATGTGGGCAAGATGCCAATCTAAAATTTGATTAGCTAGAGTATCTGTAATTTGGTTTAATATCTTAGGAACATGAAAGTATGTAATATAATCAAAGTTTCGTTCTAAGAGACGTACCCTAAGGAATCATCGGTGTAAATTTGGATCATGAACTCGGTATACTCTGTTTAGCTGCGACACAACCAGTTGAGTGTCGAGATAGACCCGGAGATGAGAGATACCCAATGACAAGGTGTCATGAAGCAACTCAATAACTGCACTATACTCAACGACATTATTTGTGGTGTCACCTAAGAATATACCTCCGGAAGATAACAACTGACCCTGAGGTGTAAAGATTACCCAAGCTACGGAGGCAAGCCTCTGCATGTGTCGACTAGCGCCATCTGCATACCCCACGAACACCTCGGACTCACTTGACATCTGCCATATTGACGAAAGATAACATCAATGACATGTCCATAACACTTTAAAAGAAACGTAAAAAGTAATAGTACAAAGACTATACATATGTTACAAAACGTTACCCACAGTGACCTGTCTATGAGTAATACTTCTTGAGGTAGAGCCCATTTCTAGGCTCTGCCAAAGAATTCCCTTCAAAATCAACCAAACGATAAGCGCCCTTTTTTAATACCTCTTTTATAATGAAGGGTTTGAACTACATGGGTTTAAACTTGCCTGCCCCCAGGGGGTGCTTGTCTTGTTCATAGACCAGGACAAGGTCGCCTTCATAGAAAATCCGATGACGAACGGACCTATCATATTGACACTTGACCTTATGTTTGTGAGCCTCGTTGGTGAGGGCCTCATTGCGATGTCGCTCATCAAGCTGCTCAAGGTGTACTAACCGTTCTTCAAGCAGAGAAGTGTCTAGCAATAACTCTACTGCCAATTTTAAAGATTGGATTTGATATTCGATGGGCAAGACTGCCTCCAGCCCGTAAACGAGTTGAAAAGGTGAGAAACCAGTTGCAGTCTTAATAGATGTTCGGTAATCCCATAATGTCGAGTATAACATCAAATGCCAATTTGACTTGGTTAAGTTGTTAGTTCATTGTAGAATCGTCTTAAGAGTCTTGTTTACAGCTTCCACCTGCCCATTGGCTTGAGGGTAGTAAGGTGATGAATGTTCCTGCCGTAACCCAAGCTTTGATGTTAATTCAGTCATCATTTGGTTCTAAAATTGACTACCATGGTCAGTGACAATCTCTCTCGGGACGCCGAACCTTGCTATGATCTGGTTGAATAAGAAGAGAGTTGCAGTCTCTCCATCATCTTTAAACATTGGCATAGCTTCGACCCACTTAGTGAAGTAGTCGACAGCTACGATGATATAGCGGTGCCCCCTTGCTGATGGGGGGTTGCATGTAGTGTAATCAATCCCCCATTTAGTGAAGGGACCAATTGTGATGACAGGAAACATAGGAGCGGGATGTGTGCTCATATTCCGAGAGAATATTTGGCACAAATGGCACTTTTGGACCGATTCGATACAATCTTTGATAAGTGTGGGATAGAAGTAACCTACTCATAGAATCTTTTGGGATGTTGCCAACCCAGATAAATGACCGCCACAAGCTCCAGTATGGCAATAGTTGAGCACTATGATGGCCTCCTCATGAGTGAGACATCAACGCAAGATGTAGTCTACACCTCTCTGATACAACATTCATCGAGTATGAGATAATTCTTAGCCTGATGGTGTATCCGCCGATGCTCGTCACGAGAAGCAGAGGTGGGGCACTTCAAATTCTGGAGATAGATAAGTATATATCTGTACCAAGGTTTTGAAGATGCAATCAAAAACATATCTCCCCAAATAGGCAATTCCTCAAGCACAACGTCATTTGACTCAATCGAAAGTTCTAAAATAAGTTCTGCGAAGACCAATGACTTCTTGGACTTTGCTGAAACGAAGTCTAAGTCAAATTCTTGGAGGATGACTATCCATCTACTGATTTTTCCACCTATAACTCGTCGTTTCAACATGTACTGGAATGGATTCATGACAGCAATGACGGTGGTCTTGCAAAACAAAACATAGTGACAGAACCATTGAACAACATGAACTATTGCCAATGCAAGTTTTTCGATATGAGAATAATTGAGTTCCGGTCCTACGAGGCCTCAGCTCAGGTAATAGATCACGTATTCTGAAAACAAATCGTCTTCCTGAACTAAAACCATGCCTATGGTTGACTCTGCGACAACCAAATATAACAAGAAATCTTTGTTATAGTTAGGTGGCCGTAGCAGAGGTGCAGTTGTGAGGGCATTTTTTAATGCATTGAAAGAGTGTTGAGTGGCTTCATCTTAGAAAAAGGGAACGTCTTTCTTTAGTAAATGCATAAAGCCCTTGGTGATTTCGGCATAGTTGGTGATGAAGCGTCATAAGAAGTTCGCCTTGCCTTGTAGACTCTGAAGTTGTAAGATTCTGCATGGGGGGGGGGAAACTGGATTATTGCCTCCACCTTAAGAGGATCGACCATGATCCTTGTTGTTGATACGATGAAACCTAACAAACATCTTGACGTTACGTAGAAGCTACACTTGTTTGGATTCAAGCGAATCCTGAAGTAGCGATAGAGTTCGAAGATTAGTCTAAGGTGCGTGGGATGATCCGTTCGCTTGCGAGAGCGTGATGCTAAATCATCTAAATAGGCCTCGAATATATGTTTGAGGTCATGAAAAGAAAAATACATGCCCCGCTGGAATGTGGCTCCAGCATTTTTAAGGCCAAAAGGCATCTTACGATATGCGAATGTACCCCATGGACAAATGAATGTCGTTTTGTGTTGGTCCTCAGGTTTGATTTGGATTTGATTATATCCCGAAAAAACATCCATAAACAAAAAGGCTTCACAACCGACACATTCATCAATGATCTGGTCAATGAATGGTGTTGGAAAATTATCTTTGGGACATGCCTTGTTCAAATCACGGAAATCGGTACATACACGAATCGTGCCTTGTTTTTTATTGACCAACATAGGGTTTTACACCCATTGAGTCAAATGGATAGGATAAACAAAACCTGCCTTTAGCAATTTCTCAACCTTAATCTTGATGGCTGATGCTTTCTTAGGATTGATTGGACAAAGTTTTTGTCGAATAGGCTTGGCATCAAGATACGTTTTGATTTCATGTTCAACTATTTTCGGATCGATACTTGGCATTTCCTCATAAGACCAGGCAAAAATGTCACATAATTCTTTGAAAATATCTGTGTAAATTTGAATCTCTTTGGGGGAGCAATCCGCTCCGACGAAGAAATTCTCCACGATGCCAGGGTTTTGGGAGATGTTGATTGGTATAGTTTCAGCGATAGTCACCATATTACCCTCAACATAAATTTCCTGTGTAGCTAAGAGATTAATAGGACATCGTTGATCTCCCGTCATGGTAATGGTGAATTCTCCTACTTCGATTCGGCTTAACTCTAGGAGGAAATATGATCTGTGATGAAGATCTTCCCAAGGTTTTTGTGGACTAGTCATTGCTTTGATTACTGCTTCGTCAGAAGGCAAGACTAAGTCTAACGAATCGACATTAGCGAGAGAACCCTAAGCCCAAATAGGCTCTATAAGTGGATCTAACTCTTGTGCGGGAGTTGGATCAGGGTTAGTTGAAGCTTGCTGGACTAAAGAGTACGCTACTTCAGCGTCCGACAAGGGCATGGACATGCCAAAGTGCCCTGTCTCGTCCATCGTGGCTAATGGGGAAGGAAGAATCCAAGGATCCTCAAAGTAAGTCGTGTGGAACAACGAAACTTGAAAAATATCAATCTTATGGTTATTAGATATAAATTTGACATCATCGTCAGGAGGTGGGTAATCGAAGGTACCCATCAAGGATGGGCACTAACCAAATCCTACGTTAATGACACCTAGTTGAGGATTATCTATCATTGGGACCGTGGATGCCCCTAAAGATGGGTCAGGTCTGGAGAAAGACAGTTGATCGATGGTCACTATCCGACCCTCGTGTGGAAACAACAAGACTCGAAAAACTGTAGCAACCACATCTTACATAGCATAAGTCCATCTCCGTCCTAACAAGAGGTTATAGTCGAGGGGAGCATCGACTACCTCTACTTCAACACACACGGTTTTCCCTCCTAACTACACAGGGAAAGAAGGAACGATGCCATGTAGTCGGAATGAATGACCATCGAAAGAAGTAAGGAGAGTAGGTGATGGAGACAAAGCGGGCTGGCCAATGGCCTTCCAACATGCTAATGATATAACGCATGTCGAAGCACCCTCGTTGACCACCGTGCGGAATATATTCCATGTAAAAAATTTCGTGGGATGAGCCACTACTATCTGAAATGCTACGGGGTAAGGCAGACGAGGTTTTAAGTTGGTTGTATCTAACATGATGGTATCCAGATTACAAGTCTCCGTAGAGCCTAAAGCAGTTAACAAGGCTTTCCTCTGAGAAGGGCAACTTTAGAGGACCTCCAAAGCAGACATCACACAAGGGGTTTGTGATAAATCCTCCACCATAGAGTAATTATGGGCGGCCCTTGCATTTGGGTTGTGAGAAGATTTTTTAAATGCACTCTTTGGAATGCGTGTCATTGTTTCTCCCAACATATTCTCAATCTGTAGAGGAAGAGATGGGAGATCTGCTTCTTTACCCTTCTCAAAAGCGCTTGGTTTACTATAGTTGTGTGCTCTAGTCATTATGAAAGCATCACCCCTAACCATATATACGTTCGTGGATGAGGGATTGTTTGGAGGAGGGCAGGTTTCTTGGCTGCCCCTTTCTGTGCTTGTAGAGGCTTGAGTTAAATTTTTCCCATGTTGAAAGGGATTAGTCAGCATTGCCTGTTGTTGTTGTGTGACAAACTTTTGGGCCTCTGCAAGTCGAGGACAAAGATGGGTCGGGTGGTCTTCTGCGCACAAGTTGCACGGATACCTCACCTTCCATTTTTCCATGTTGTCCCCGCCAGCATTATCAGTGGGTTTTTTATCCCCCTTACCCTTCTTTTGTTGTTTTTTCTTCCCTTACGGCTGTTGGGTGGCCTTTGGGTTAGTCGATTACACAGAGTGTACTTCTGACGTTTGGGTAGGGGGAGAAGCCAAAGAAGTAGTTTGTCTAGTCGTTGTGTGTTATATGGATAACTATTGCAACTGTTTTGTCAATTGCTCAGCGGGTTTGGTTTGTGCTGAACCAACTATACCATCAGCATGTGGTCCAACTCTCTGTCTAGTTTTATCCAGTATCGAACGTGGCGCATTTGGAAAGATGTTGTATAATAAACCAGACAAAGAATAGATGAGCTCAAATTGTTGAGCCCTCATGATGGAATCTTCTTCAGAGAAAACTCTGGAAGTCGCGACGTCTTTTGATAACTGTGGGACCAAAGGCTTAAGTAACCACTCAAGCAGGAATGCTGGTGGGACGGGTACTTTGATTAGACTCTTCTGGCGTCTCCATTCTCGGATATGATCAGAGATATGGTCCGTTGTTGTCTGTTTGAAATTGGTGAGCATCTCTGTGCCAGCATTGTATCTCATAGGTAACTGGAAATGGTTAAGGAAGGCCATCGCCAGTTCACCAAAAGAAGAGTATTGAGAGCGATCGAGCTCGATGTACCATTTCGCGGCACTCCTAATAAGAGTATGTTGAAACAATCGCAACTGCATGGAGTCATCTTTCAATGAGTTAGATGAACACCAAAGATGGAAGGTAGTCACATGATCACCTGGATATTCATTAGGCTTGGCCTTGAACTTTGGAATGTCCGAAGGCAACTTCATTGGCATAAGAGGCCAACATGGATCGTGACAAATAGGATCATTTAACAACCTTGTCAAATCTGGCAAGTGTAACGTCACTAGGAATGGTAGTTTGGGTTGCTACTGATAACCTGGGAAAAAGGGTCCTGGAGTTTGAATGGCACCAGGTTGCCAGGAAAAGTTTGGCTTCTAGCCCGGATTCTAGTAGAAACCATGGCCCTGACCAGCGTAAGGATTTTTTATCTATGGAGACATCATTGGCTGATTTCCCATAAAGGACATATAGTGTTGGGCATGTATTGTGTTTGAAGGACTTTGGGAAGGATTACCCCATGCCGGTCCTGATGGGAGAGGCATAGTAGTCTGTCCAGGGTTCCATTAACTATGGAAAGAATTAACCCAGAATGACATTCCAGAGGAGGGAATGGATCCTTTTCCTGAGTTCCAAGGTCCTGCTATATGTGCCCCCTGTGCAGGAATAGTACCCTGCGTAGGAGTAGATTGTCCAAAAATGGGATTGCCCCTAGACGGGAAAGTGGTTGATGAGAAAGTGTTGTTACCAAACATTCCATTCCAAGAAAACAGTGTTGAACCTACCAACATACTATGCGCAGGTGTTCCTTGATTCCCTGCTCCAAATAAACTAGTGTGTGTAGGCTTCTCGGCGGACTGCTGATGCGGTCCACCAAGCGAAGGGGACGAAGGAGGAATATGACCTCCTGCATAAGGAAAATCGTTAAAAGGGACGGTAGTGCCCCCAAGTTGACCTTGCAGAGGAGTGTTAGAGCTCCCTGCCCCCAGACCCAAATTATGTAAAGTGGAGTAGGTTAGTGCAGGACTTGTACCCGAACTAGGCATACCATATGAGAACGGAGGGCCTGTCACACTAGGTGTGAAGGGGGTTGTGGCCGCCACCATCGACGGGTTCGGTCCATTGTGCGATGTAGTTGTGGCCGAGACCATGGTGTCTCAGACCGACGACGGTAAGTTAGGAGATGACTCTCCTGTGGTAGAAACTGTGGTGGGAATGGAAGAATTCCCAAAAGAAGTAACAACGTTTGTTTCCATAACTGTGTGAGGCATTGTCTGGCATTCGTGAAATTGGATTGGTACAATAAACGGTGCCAATATATCAGTGGTTGGGGTTTCAACCGAGCCAAGATTGGCGGTTGATTCCTCCGTGAGTTGTTCGGGCACAAAGGTTTGTAACTCGGTCGCTTCAAAAGACCCTTGTTGGTCTAGCTTCCACCTTAATGGTGGTGAGGGTGGCTCCAGTGTAACCGGTGGCAGGCCAAGAAGCCTTCGTGACCGACGGAGCTCAGGATCCTCCACTGTGTGAGAATATCCAAGACATGCTAAGGTATTCTAAACTTCAAAAGTAACACTCACTAAAAAGAATCCCCTAAGAGATAAGTCAAGCAATCACTAAACTATTTGGAAGAACATTTACAACAACCAACACTAGAGAAACTTACCGGTGCAAGCGCAACTTGAACACAGAAGCACCTTCTAGGTATACTCTGCAAAGCACGGCCTGATGTTTTTCCTAGGTACTGTAGTATACCCCCGCAGTCACCCGTGTATGTCCCTAAAAATATTGGCAACTAGGTTGCCAGCACGCGAACAGTCACCAGGTGGGTATAGTCGAAAGTCAGGTAGACCACAATCAGCAGGGTATCAAGCCCAAAAAATGTCAAGGGTATCTAGAGAAAATGGTCTGGAAGAAAACTAAGGGCCTCGAACAGATTCGAGACCCATGAATCCCCGTGGAAAATGCAAAAGACAGAATCCCAAAACAAGCCCTCGATATATGTTCTCCACTACGATTGGTCCGGCTTTGGAGGGGTTATCTCTGCTACCTTTATGCACGCGACCTCATGTTTATCCCCTGTGTTAGAGGGGGGGGGTCCCGGATAACTTCCATGAAACTGGACTTAGACACTACCTATCTCAGTCTCTAATGTTTGGTTTTGAATGGCCTTGGAGAGTTTCCTCTCCAACCTAATGCAAGGCCCTAGCCCTGAACTAGTTAGTGAACCCTACAAACAAAAAGTCTAGTAGATTTTAATATTAGCGTTGCTTTTATGGATTTTTCTTACGTCAAGGGGTATGAGGGTGAAATTGATGATGTGTAAATATGAAAGAAAAAATGAATGAAAAAAGATGGAAACAAAAGACTTTTAGTAAATGCAAAATTTCAACAACTTTTCACAAAGAAAGATTTCTTTTTCTTTTTAATTTTCCTAAGATTTTATACAACAAACTTAAAGTAATTTCACTCGACTAAGAGCTACTTATGATCTAAGTAAACTGCAAAAAATTATGAAACAAAAGACTTTTCCCTAGCTAATGATGTAGAAACACACCTTTCAACCAAAGAAGAAAATGAAAAGAGATTTTTTTTTTTTATTCAAGTGCTAGTAAAGAAACAAAGGGAAAATATCGACAAGCAAAAAACCACAAAAAAAAAAAAAAAAAAATATTTTCTGTCAACTATTAACTGAGAAAAAGAAGGTTAAGGGTAAGACAGCCTAACCTACTGATTGTTCAAACCCAGACTCAAACACTTGAGAGGAATACTTCTTATCAAAGGAGGGGATGACTGCCCCACCCTGAACAAAAAGTAGCATGTCAAGCACACGACTATCTTTAAAACAACACGCGTGCTGAACAGAGACAGAATGTGTGTACACGCAGGCTGACCTTGTATAGGTCGCGTGTATATCTAAATTCTAAGGAAAAAAATGAAACAAGCAGTCCAGACCAGGAAGAGGCCTCTGGTATTGATAACCAGGGTCCCTTGAAGGCTTGGATTCTCTTTCTAACAGAAAATACAAATAATGCAATGAATTAATAAGGCAAAAAACTCCATCTGAGATAGGAATATGAACCAGCGAGACTCAGATAGGATTCTAGAAAACCCCCTAAGAATGTATAATTCTAACAGGGAAGAGGAGGATTGCCTCTAAGGTTCTATGAACTCCTGCACGCTACTACTATATCTATAGCTAGCATTCACACACAAGTTGTAAGAGGATAGGGTGTGGGTACACGCGTGCAGGCCTTCTGTAGGCCGCATGTACCTCTATGTGTCCCGAAAACTACAGTCAAGCAAAAGTCAGGGTAAGCTGGTATGGAAAACCAGACTCCCTGCTAGCTCAGACCTTACAGAAAAAGACAGGCAAAGAAGAAACAGAAAAACTAATCTTTAAACTACCCAAAAACTTAAATAAATCCAAGAACCCTAAAGAGTAATCTCCCCAGTACGGTCGCCAATTCTGTTGTTGGGAAAAACACCCATACGGACTAGCAAACTAGGGTCAGACTTGCATGTAGATTTTGATCGAATAGAAACTACTTTTTTACCTACAACCCGAGATTTAAATCCCTTTTTCACAGTAAATGCATGGAAAAGGACCACCAACCTTATTACCAGTGT
Organism: Picea engelmannii; assembly: GCA_009831015.1. NCBI lineage: Eukaryota > Viridiplantae > Streptophyta > Pinopsida > Pinales > Pinaceae > Picea > Picea engelmannii. Next base: position 464,779 of record ML781776.1, read on the forward strand.
TTGATGTAGATCCTTCGTTGCTCTTTGATTACTTGATTGCGTTGGTCCTTCCATAGATGACCTGCAATCAAGACAAATACCAACTATGCATGCATGCTACTTCTACACTCAAGGGTTAGAAATCAAGCATAAATCAATCAAACCATAGACAATTCATGCATTGGGATGGGAAAAGTATTCTTTTATTACTGAAAGTGAATCAACTTACAAAAAAGCTGAGATCGGCCACTGCTCCTTCAACCTGATCCTGGGCTCCTCTTCTTCTGTCCTTCAACTGCTTTGCATTAAATCTCCTTTGGCATGAGGAAAGGCTAAAGGGTTGGGACAATGGATTATGTAAATGGGCAGACTTTCTTCGCTATATTTTTTCCTTCTCCAAACAGTACCCCTACCCCTTCTTTTATAGGCTAGAACGAGCTAGGGTTTTGGATGAACCCTTGGCCATGCATGGCCGGGAGTTTCAGTTAACTGACCCATATCTTTTTGTTCCGTCGGAAACTTTCCTTTTTTTGTGCTTTGTTAGGTACACACGAGTTGTTGTGAGTCAGCCAGCGTGCACACGCGTGCATTAATGGGTAAGGGCACGTGGGCCTTGACACAAGAGTATTTTCAAAGAGTTGTTCAACAAATTTTTGGAAAGAAAGGGATATGAGTTGGCTTGATGCCAGGTAAGCATGTGTGGTGCAATTTAGGGTTATAACACATAGGGTGAGGGTGAATTTCAACAAGGGCCCGAGTATTTTCAAGAAAATGAAGATTACACCCCGATTACCACCTATCCCTCAGCCATTGACATGGAGGTTCCTTGGGAAGGTGAGGTTCAAAAAATAATTATTCAAAGATGTACAAACCACCATGCAAAGTTGAAGCATGATCTTGACAAATTGGATCTCCTTGTAGAGAGAAAACAAAGCTTGGAGATCCTTTTCCATTCTTTAGAGAACTTCATTGATGTATATAATACCCTTGGACCAAAAACCAATGGTTTTTTTTATTTGCTGAGGAGACACGGACAACATGTGATGGGCCCTGATAAATGGCATGAAATAAAGAAAAGGGTCAAAAGAGAAGGCAAATCAATGTTCAATTTTAAGGAAGAACCAAAGTGATGAATATTTAAGGTGCAATATTTCAAGCATCCTCACATTGCACACCATCTTTATGATCAATTTTTGGTAGCATATGGTAGACTTCCATGGAATGATGAGGTGCCAAGTTATTTTGCTAGATTCATTTATGCGAATGTTTTTGGGAATATGCAGCCTGATTATACCAACCTACCATCCAGATATTATGGTGTTGGTAAAGGTCAAACATATAATCGAAGATGTGAATTTCAAGATCTGGTGTTGCGTAGACCTCCACAACCTTTGGTATCTCATCCACCAAGGGTGGTTGCTCTACCTTCAAAGATTTAGGCCACTTCACAAGTTGGTCGACACACGAGGAAGTTTTGGACACTATGGTAGAATATTGTGATTGATGTCAACAGGGTGCAGAAGAATCTAGTATAAACCCAAAGCTCAGAAGGAAGGACATTAATCAAATCTTAGAAGGGAGAGAGCATTACATAAACTTTATTGGGATTGAAATCCCCATAGTAAAGCTCCAAAAGAATCAAGGAAAAATTGTATTCGTTGATATAGTTCTCGGGGAAACATTGGACTGTAGAGATCACGCAGAATCCAAAGCCTACACAAAAGAATATAGTGTGAAGGATCATGGAAATATAATCGTCCATTCATCGTAACCATCAAATCAGTTACAATCACCGATCAAATCCAAGTGGAAGGATAGAGTAACTTTCGAGACATTGGAGATAAGGCAGAGGAACGAAGTCACGAAGTCACAGAATTCTGCTAGTTGTTAGATCAAGGAGGGACTTTAGATAAATTCTTCACCATATGATTGAGTTTATTGGAAGGACAATGTAAGCCACAAATATCCCAGAGTCTCGGATTAAACGAACTACCATCAACCGTTGATCTGGAGTGAAAATATTAAAATCGTCAAATCATAGTAAAGGAAAGGAGACAATCAAATATGACATTGACCACTTCGACCAAAGGGGTCTAAAACATGTAAGTTCACCTGAAGGCCAGAGCCTTGAATTCTCAAAGTGAATGAGGGCCATCAGATCTAGGCAATACATGGTGACCGTTGGATGAGGATAGATGGGTCCAATGGTGGTCAACTTCGACATTGACCACTTTGGTGAAAAGGGGTCTAAAACATGTAAGTTCACTAGAAGGTCAGAGCCCCAAAGTCTCGAAGTGAATGAGGGTCTTTGGATCAAGAATTTAGGTGAAAACTAGACCATTTGATATATGATCCAAAGGGGAAACACTTATGACACTTCAGGAGATCCACGTCAACAAGGACACATGGTGTAATCAGATGGTGACAAGTGTCAAGGTCCAGTTGGCACTTTAGGTACACATAAATCACAAATCTAGGTGACACATGGTAGCCACTTATCCAGTACCACATTAAGAGTGATTTCAACAAGGTATGTCACTATAGGAGTATGTCCTTAGAGGATATGCAGTTTATCCTACTAGAAACTATCTGAAGCGTCGAAGGGTGAAGTTGTGAACTAATGTTGGTTGTTGATATAAGATCCTCCAGGTTCTCTCATGAGTGTTATATCAAGCATAGTGGAAAAATAGAGTAATCATGAGATGTTAACTGAAAACAAGCAGTCATTTTTGTGTTATGACTTATTCAGTAGGTAAACCTTTAGAGGGATTGAAATACTTCATAGTTTGAGTAGCCCAAAGTCTTTGAGTCACAAATAGTCGAATACCTAAAGAGTGGGAGCTCCTTTGTGCCTAAGCCCATGATCCTAGCTCCTGAAAATGTGAAGGTTATTAAGAAGGGAAGTGTTGATAAACACTCCAGACGAATTTTCTCTAGAAGAATTAAAAGACTGCAAAGGTCAAAGTCCCGAAGCATCGAAGGGTGAAGTTCCAAAGTAAACGAGAATCGTCCATCCCAACGTGCATATAAAACACGACCGTCAATCTTGATAAGTGGTTAAGCACTCGTTTGGATTAGCGCTCAACCACCACCTATGGTCATATGAAATAGAGGTCCTGAAGTGTTTATGTGTGAAATTTAACACACAGAATAAGAATTTGATCTCGGTGAAGAAGGAACATTGAACTAGATAAGGATCTGGACTTTGTCCTGATTTATCTTAAGTAATCCAATACTTGCAATGAATTAAAAAGATAAGATTTGATCAACTTAATTTGAGAATAAAATAAAGAGGCATGGGATAGAGTTAAAAGAGATCGATCCATATCTTTTATCGATTTATGAAAATCCCTCTCACTAAATTGAAAATCTTTCACGATAATGTATGAATAATAATGGAGGAAAAACAAAAGTTATTATTGTTAATTCAAATGAAGAGTTTCAATGGTTCAAACAAAGGGACACAATGCTTCATAGATCACACCAGTTGGAAAATTATATAAGCAATAAATAACGGTGAAGAAGAAGGAGTATCTGTATTCCAGATCATAAGATCAAAACAGAAGCAGAGTCCAAGAAGAGGAAATGATGATACTAACGCAGTGAGGGTGGAAGGGAGGATCAAGGAAGGATTCATATCCTCTACTAGATAAGGGAGTTGGTGCTTCCTAGGGTTGGTTCCCTAAAGACAAGGGATTTGGTGCTTCCTAGAGTTGGTGCACTAAAAATAAGGGAGTTAGTACCCTGAATAAGGGGATTTGTGTCTCTTAGAGTTGGTTCTCTAAAAGGATCGGTGTCCTTCACTATTCTTTATAAAACCTTGTAGTTCTTGTTAATTATATTTATATAATTGATTTTAAATACAAGTCCATTGTTTATCTATTGTGGTAATTAATAAAATATCAAAGTAATTGCTAATTGTTGAAAAAGGGTAATATTGATTCACCCCCACCCCCCCTCTTAGTATTTTCAACACGAAGGAAATAGCTAATAATTTTAATTTATCTTTTTATGGTATTGATTTTGGAATGAACTGACATAGAACATGATCCAATTCCCATGATAGTTTTAGATTTAAGAAAGATGATGAGATAGATCGCATGAGTCTCGAAGAGGTACGAGATTATGCAAAGGTTTTCCACAATGGTTGGAAAGACTTAATTGGGCATGAGGAAGGGGGAACTGGATCGAAATGTGTTACAATTGGTAAATGTTCCATGCATTCAATGATCATTCTTTTATTAAATCCACATCATCACAATTTGTTAACTAACAAAAAATGTTAATTTTCATTAATTGAAATTCATTAGAATGTTAAATGAAACATCATTTACAGTGGGAGATATTCCAGAGATTCATACCCCATAGGTATTGCATGTTTCAAAGTTTAAAACTGTGTTTCTAGGTGTCAATCATTTAATTTTTATTCATTTAATTATACAAAAATGGTCTATATGTATGTATTATAGGGGTACAAGGAGGGGACCCTTGGTATGACGCAACCTTCTTCCATATTGGGAGATGTTCCAGTGGGAATATTTTAAATATGTATGGTGCATCCTTCTTCCATCTTGGAATATGTTCTGGTTGGCGATTCATAGGTATCAATCATGGTTGAAAGTTTATAACTATGATTAGATGCATGGTAATTCAATTGTGATTATTAGTTTTTTTCAATCATCTAATTTGTATTCATTTAATTATATAAAATTGGTCTATATATGTACTTA
>ML781776.1:469627-484143 GCA_009831015.1 Picea engelmannii
ACCTTCTTCCATCTTGGAAGATGTTATAGTTGGTGATTCACATGTATCAATCATGGTTGAAAGTTTCTAACTATGATTACATGCATCATAATTTAATTGTAATTATTAGTTTTTTTCAATCATATAATTTGTATTCGTTTAATTATATAAAATTGGTCTATATATGTACTTATATATATAAATATGTATTGTCGGGGTACTAGGAGGGGACCTTTGGTATTACCCAACCTTCTTCCATCTTGGAATATGTTCTGGTTGTTGATTCACATGTATTAATCATGGTTGAAAGTTTCTAACTATGATTACATGAATCATAATTTAATTGTTTAATTATTAGTTGTTTCCAAGATAAGTACTTACAATTATGTCTCTAATATGCATTTCAAATGTGTTGTAGTCCAATTTGGAGCATAGAGTGGTGGAGGAGAATGTGCTTGAAGTAGAGAGTGGTGGAGAACACACGACCATATAAGATCATTCATAGATCTTGTTTCTTGCATTTGTAAGTTCTAGTTTGTTTTTATGAGAACTTTATGATCAAATGATTACTTAAATAATCATTTTTGTACTTGAATATACAATTTTTGGAATTTGATTCATTTTTGTACTTAATATGTCAACAAATAGTCTACAACATTTTCAAATACTCTATCATTCAACACTTTACATTATTGTAATGGAAACTTGTTCATTAGTACATTAATTTGTTTGCTATGGGTAATTGTTTGGGTAAATTGTTTGTAAAATTACTACTAATTTTTTAGTTTGCTTGTGTGTTGATAATTTTTGTGGGTTCACTTGCCAAGTTGTAGACATTAAGCAACTATACTGTAAAACACTATAGAACTATTGTCAAGCAAGTTTCTCAAAGAGTTTTTCGCTTTGACATGGATGGTTATAAATGCATTTGGTTTGGAACTATTCATCCTTCCTTGCTACCTATTTGAATATTGAAATCCCATAGAAGGATGGATTTATGGGCCAAATACAATTACAACTTTTGGGCTTGTATAATAATTTGTATGCAAAAGATTACATAAATTAGGGATTTGTTATATGAAGAGAGACATATAGAAAGTTGTTTGTGATAATGCATCATTCCTTATTTTCAAATGAAAGAGTATTTCCTCTCTTATTATCTACCACAAAGCTCACAACCCCATTTTCTATGGGATTTTATCTCTTGGTAGATATATTTTACATGAAATGTAGGCATGAAAGGACTAGCCAAAAAACAACATCACCCATTTACAAACAAACTTGGTAAGGCGACAAAACCAAAAAATATGAATGATTATTTCAACTTGGTCACACAATGGATATGAGACCCCCCTTGCGTGTCAGTCTCCTACCAATAAGCAAGCAACCCGTAAGAAAAAAAAGGCATGTTGGGGTTCCATCAAAGGTTTCCACTTTTTATAGAACCTAAAAATCCAACTTTTAAATTTTGAATTTAATATTCAAATCTTATCTAGTCATCCATCCAAAATGGGATTTGGGGAAAGTCACTTGTAACCATGTACAAGATTTTATTTGGTGAAGACCATACATTTATTCCATTTCCAATCATGCTACCAAAATTAAGGGGGATAAAGACCCAAATTAATAAAGACTGAATTTAGAATCAATATTTTGACCCTATATGGATGAGACACACCAAACCAAGCTTTCATCTCTGGCCATGTCACCTAGGTGTTTTCTTTGATATCAAACAAATTCATGGAAAAACTAATTTCTTTTTTCAAAAGTATGAGGGTTGAAAACCAAGGAATTTCAATCATGTTTTTCTCTTTTTTTGTCAATATTGGTAACCACCAACTAAAGTGATAATTAAATGACATCCCCAACCTCAAGGACCTCTTCTAGGTTAGAAATTGTAATGTCTCTAGGGTTACTAGGATAGAAAAGAGATCAATTCATATACAAACAAGTGCATCATTAGTTTATTTCACACATTACTTTGAAATCTTTTCACCATAAACCATGAGAATTTACATAATGATCATCACATCAACAGTATTCAAGTGCTACCAAACATTATATTTCAGTTTTGTAACATAGCAATAGTACCCAATAGTAATAGGTCTCTAAAGGTTGTTTTCATAGCTACAACATTCACTTGAAATGCAACAAACAAAATATTAAACTTGAAGAGATAATTGGTGTTGTTGTAGCAGTTACTCTTTACAACAAAAACACATCAATCTAAACAATTAAACTTGGAGTCTTAACTGCAAGGGATGGTGTTGTTATTCCTTTGTTGAATCTTCTTTAAGGCTACCTATCAATCACCCAAATTCCTTAATTCCTCGTGACTTATCCTAGGTCACTTGACCCTCACCTTCCACCCATGATATTCCCTTGGCATGTAAGATAGTGGCCTATAATCCACCAAACAATCTCCTTAAACCCTTGCATAAAAAAAATAGCAGTTTATCCCTCTTCCAAGGTGACCTGGCTCAGTAGATATGGGTCTCACCCCCTTCCAAAGTTTCCAAATTAGGGATCGGTTCTCCTTGTTTCAATTAGAACTGAAATTAACCCACAAAAACCCACATTGAACCCTTTCTAGGAAAATAATACCAAAGAATCGAAGCTTACCCATGTTACCCATGCTTGGTTCTTGGAACAAAGAAATGTGAGGTCCTCAAGGAAGGTGAACCCAAGGAGTCCCTGACATTGTCCCTAGTCTCAGATGTCCCTATGATTCTCAAGGATCTACCTACTTTACCGATGAAATTTTCAAGTTTGAGAGTTGTTGCATCTTCCTTCTTATCCTTTTCATAAATATATTTATGGGCATCTCACACAATTTCTAGGGTTAGACTTGTACAAATCAAAACCTCATTCGTTGCAATTCTAGAAATGTGGTATTTCAAGAGGTGACCACCCTTCCATGGATTTTCCACACAATTTACACTTTAATTAATGTTTGTTTATCCCATATTTATGGTCATCATACTACCAAAATGAGTAATCCATCAACATATTGGCAAGGCAATATTCAACTTCAAACTTCAAAACTAGGGAAAAAATGAAAAAAATGAACATATAAGAATGTTGGTAAAAGAGTCAGACATATAAATCATTCTATGACCTCTGAAAAATGATAATAAGAGTTAAGAAACATGCACTTTACAAACCCTTGCATAAATCTCGAAAAAAAAAATTACTAGTTACAGGGTGGATGGATGACAATGATAAACCCTTTTTCTCTCAATCCCCAACAATTGCAGTGACATAACAAAAAAATATCCAATTCTGCCTCATATATGTGTTTTTCCCCCGCTGATGATTTTTGCTAGTCATGACAATTATTTTCCTAAAAATATTGATTTTTCCCAAAAGTCATGATGTCTCAATTTTTTTGTATATGTCACGGTTTTTCCCTAACGATTTTTCATTTAGGATTTGGAATCTCAAAAAAATGCAATTTTTATAATATAATCACTATTTTTTCATCTATGCCCATAATTGTGGGGTACACAATTATGAATCCTTTATGATGGTATTTTCTAATCAATCCCTCAACTACCTTGGCCCTGTGTAGACAAAGAAACTAGTCAAACATCTCAATCCTTACTACCCAATCAATCTTTAATGTGTCAATGGAGTTAATTAGCTTTTAAATTAAAGTTACTCTATCAATATGAGTATGTAAGATTATATAGATTTCAAAGCATATGAAAAAGGAGGGATTTGGGAATGAAGGATTCACATGTAATAGTGAATAGAATAACTCAAAGTAGTAGATTCATGTACAGTGTAAATATGAGATAAGTAGTTGGGCAAAAGGTTTTTTGTTTTGAAAATTATTCCTTTGGAACTCAAAGAGAAGAATTATGACTAGCCCAAAGAGGTTGTGTACCACAGGTGGCCTACTTGCATGGGAAATGTAACACCCCAAGGCCAAGCCCCTGTTGAATTGTAATTATGTTTATAGGCTAGTGAGCCAAGTGTTTATAAGCTGGAAGACTTATATGTTTATTAGGCTGGAGAGCCTAGATGCTTAAGGCCAGTGAGCCTATTTTTGTATATGTAAACACTCATATCATTAATAAAATTACATCGTTTCATGTAGACTGATCATGAAGAAAGAGTTATGGGGGGCTAAGCTCCACCAGGTAGGGTAAGGGAAGGGGCTAAGTGTCTAGGGATAGGGGCTAAGTTAAAGCGATTACCTCTAAAGGAATAATATTATATTATTATTTCTTAAAGGCTAAGGTTGACATAATCGGTGTTTTCCTAAGTTCCTAGGGAAAGGGAACGAGTGTTAAGTGGAGCTCATGCAGCTTCAGGAAGACATGTGTCAACCTGGGCGTGTGCAGTTTTAAGTGGGAAAAGTCATCTCATTGGGGGGTCTCTCTCCATTCTCGTGACCGTCTCCATTCTCTGGAGGTCTGCTAACTTTCCTGATTCAACCACTGATTCACGTATTGAGCCATTTCCTTCATCTTCAACCTCTGCATCATTCATGCACCTCTGGAACTTGCAAGCATTTTAAGCTATCTCATAATTTTCCTATGAAGCACAGTGAAACCATACCTTTCATGAGAATGTACTGTGACTTAATGGTTTTTTGTTGCTACCAACGCAGTTCCTTGACTAAGTGTGGCTTGTTGCCATCATTTGTTCTATACCGAGCCATTTGTTGCCATCACACTTACTGGATTTGACTTAAGAGTTGGACTAAAGAAGCAGGTTGTCAGGCGTGTGGGTTTGAAGAGGCGGGTTGACAGGCTCGTGGACTAAAGAAGCAGGTTGTCAGGCCTGTAAATAACTCTCTCTAGGTGAGAGTGTTCATTTGGGAAGTGATTTTCCTAGAGGGAGCCCAATGACAACTATAGTTCTCTAAGAATTCATGTATGGCCTATTGTTTAAGCCTTGGAAGGGAAGTGGGGTAGCTGAAGGATTATTGAGCAGAGAAGGGGCACACTTCCTAGGGTGGGACATGAATGTGGGGAATGAGAGGCTATAGGATGTTAGTGTGAGATGGCTCCTAGGAGAAAATCCTTCCCGTTGATCTGTGTGACTTTACTGTTGTCCTTTCCAAGCCTAGGAATCCCTTGCCCGGTGGGGTTTAGTCCCAACTCAGGGGTGACCCACTGCTGAGCATGATGAGCAGTCTGGTCTAAGGCTGGGAGGTTTGTGGGAGGTCTGCATGCAGTTGGTGGTCATATATTAAAATATAAGTACCAAATATTTGTATGATGTATGATGTATATCTTTAAATCAAGTTACAATGTTGTTAGAATTGTCTATGTATAATGGTTGTATGTTTTAATGTTATTTCCGCATGAATAGTGGCATGAACAAAATGCTATAGATGTTTAATTTTCATTAGATAGATATGTATATAAATATATATGGTATCAGAGCATGAAAGTTATTCAGTGGCATGACCTGGCATGTTAGTTAAGGTCGGCGATATCACGAATTGGTATCATAGCAAAAAGAGATGTCTAGGAAGTGACGTTGACTGGCCTGTTCGTGGCTGGGGACGTTACAAAATGATATCAGAGCAAGGAGAGACGTCTAGGAAGTGATGTTTCCTGGATTGTTGGTGGTTGGGGACGTTACAAAATGGTATCAAAGCCATGGTTTCAACACTGAGACTGGATGGGCCATGTTAGTGGAAGTTGAAGCAAAATTTTTGGAAAAGAATTTATGGCGAAATGGACAAAATTCAAGTTTGGAGCCCATGGTTTCTACACGAAACCTGGATGGGTCACGAATGAGAAATTCAGAGTAAAAATTCTAGAGAATTTTGAGGTATAGAGTGCCAGAAGGGCATGGAGAGAACACGTGGACTGTGTTTGGAAGAATAGGAGGTGTAACGGTTTAAGAAATGGCCACAGAGAAAGAAACCACAACATCTGTGGTGATTGGGCTTTAGGATTTATTCAGGAGAACGAGGATCCTTCACAACTGACAGATCTGGAGAAAAGTGCATGAAGTTTAACCTCCAAGTCATTCGAAATTTGTGACTTCGAAGAAAGTTATGGGTTATACAAGCAAGAGGGGATGAAGCCCGAAGTTCTGAAGTCCCTAAGAGAATATACACCGTAGATATGGGGGGGGAGTGTTCACCATTGGATTTGATCAAGGAAGGATCATCTTGATTCGAGAGTTTGGAATTTGGGAGAATTGGAGTGTGTTGATGCGCAAATCGTCGAAGCCCGAAGTCCTAAAGAAAAAGAGAAGAAGTGGTGTGGCAGGATGATGTCGCCAGTAGTGATGTGGACACTTCCTAGACATGCCACATGCCACCACCTTGTTGTTGACAATTGTACTATGTGGAACCTAGAAGGTAAGGAATTTTGGGAGTTCGACGTTCAAAATAATTGGGGTGTGCAAGTGTAAAAACCACCGAGGCCCAAAGTTCCAAAGTGACGGATCTTGTTGACGTCACTCGAAATGACGTGGACACATGGGATGTGTGCCACATGTCAGTGAGTTAAGCACCTTTGGATGATTGAAATTCCAGTTAGAATGTGACATGTGTCACCCATATGATATGGCCATGTGCCCACTTATAATATTTTTCCACGTGGCCCTCCTCTCAAGCATGGATGATGGATCCCATGATGGTCATAGTGGATGCATGGCGCCAGATAGTGAAGTCCGTAGACTTGACACTCTGGAAGAAATTGTTCATGATGGAATGGAAGGAAGAAAAATCTAAATTTTCATAGCATCGAAGTAACGTGATGTAATGAAGTTATCGAGGGTGACGTGGAAGTATTTGGGGATTTGCGATTCGGGAGTTTTGGGATGTGCAAAGGTGAAATCCTTCAAAGTTCCAGAGCCCTGAAGCTCCAAAGTCCTGGAGCCCTGAAGCTCGAAGTTCCATAGCAAGTATCAACCGTTGGATGTTGGGAAGTCATGGACCGTTTATCCACCCCACTTCGTGAACTCACCAATTTGGCACTCCGAGATATTTGTTGGGAAGTGCTTTGTAAACCACTAAAGCATGGATTCCTCGAAGATCTTATCCACCTTAGATCCAAGAAAGGAATGTGGACCATAGATCCAAGAAAGGAATGTGGACCATAGATCCACCATTCTTCGCACGATTGTCATTTTGTTGTGCTGTGATGCTTGGGATGTGCTGAAAAAGGGAAACCTCCAAAGCTCCAGAGCTCAAATTTTCAAGGCTCCAGATAAGCACCCAAATCATTAGCACTGGTTCATAGCCATGGTCACATGTGAACCAAGGGCTGAAGAAAAGGAACTAGCACCTAGAAATTATTGCAGAACGGAGCTGGGCTTAGAGATAGAATCATGGGAGGTTCTTGATCAACCAATACCCACTGAAAATGGATTTCGTTATTGTTTTTTTGAACCCGATTGGTTTATGTTATTCTGGAAAATTATTAAGTCTTATAGCCTGACAGAGACTCGATTGACTGCACATTTTATAGAATTAACAATTGTCAAAATTGAATCGAACTGTCGCATAGTGTAGAGAAATGGAGGAGGCACATGATGCTTATAGTTCGGAGAATGAAGCTAGAGGATTGGATGTCTATTTGGGAGTTGAAGGAACAAATGCCAATGGGCATGGAGGAGAAATAGATAAAGACATGGGAATGATGAAAATTATTAAAAAATTGCAAAAAGAGGTCCAAATTCATCGAGAAGATAACAAAAATCTTATGAGAGCCAGGGAGAAACAAGGAGACTTCAACATGAATCTGATGTAGATCCTGGAAAGAATAGAAAATAAATTAGATAAGGAGAGTGGCTCAAGAAAATCAGGAAGGCATAGGTCTCCTGATGAGAAAATAAGAATAAGAAGTGTTAGTAGACATCACTGTCACTCCCCGAGGAATTCCAATAAGAGAGCACACAACAAATCAAGTCCATCCTCTGTCAAGAAGCATAAGAGGTCTAAGGTGGATGAGATACGAGGGTAAATGAACAAAATCAAACCTCCTACATTTGATGGTGAGCACAAGAAGGATGAAGATGCAAAGACATGGTTGTTGGGCATGAGAAAGTATTTTCAATTGCATCATTATTCTTCTCATGCAGAAGGAATAATTGTCATCTATCAACTCAAAGTAAAGGAATCCATGTGGTGGGATCAAATTGTGAAGGTGCAGCACATTAAAGAGAAAAATGTTATTTGGAGGGAATTTAAGAAGTATTTTGAAAAGAAAGTCAAAGAGTTATTTGAACTCAAGCTTGGGATTATAACAATAGATGAATATGAAAGAAGGTTTCTAGAATTCTTGAAGTATGTCTCTTTCATCAAGGGTGAGACAGTTAAGATTCACATGTATTTGAGTGGTTTTCCATCATTCATTAGTGAAAAAATACAATATGATGATCCCAAAACATTGGAGGAGACCATAAGGCGAGCTAAGTGCCTATATGATCAGCAAAAAGCAAGGCCAACTTTCCAAAAATCTTGGGAAGACAAGAAGAAATTCAAGATGGATCAGAGGAAGAAGGGAGATAATCCACCATTATTCATAAATAATCCTCAGATAAAAACAACTTATAGAGAACCCAGAGCAATTGACACAGGAGGTCAAAGGCCAAGTCAGTCACCTATTCAATGTTGGGGTTGTAAAGGAGATCATATGTTTAGAGATTGTCCACACAGAAGTGAAAAAATGAGAGTTGTTCACAATGTTTAGTGATTTGAAATAGTGGAGGACATGGGCAAAAGTGTACCCAGGATCTATGCAACCTTGGACAACAAGCAATCAGAGTATCATTCACATATGATTGAATTTGAAGGTGTGATCCACAAATGAACCATTACTATTTTAATTGATTCGGGATCTAGTCATAGTTATATAGATCCTAATATGGTGGAAAGTTTGCATTTTCCAAGAAACAAGCATGGAAAATATTGGTTGGTGCAACTGGCTATTAGAGCCAAAAGAAAATTTAATGAGATGGTTAAGTCATGTCTTATGCACATGAATGGATTGAGCACAAGGGAAGATTTGAACATCTTTCCTTTAGGTTCCTATGAATGTCTAATTGGTATGGATTGGTTGGACCAACACCATGCCATATTAGATTTTTGTAACAAGGCATTCATTTTCCTAGATGAGGAAGGAAATCAGAGAATAGTCCAAGGAATTCCTAGGGCAGTGATTATCAGAGAAATTTCAACAATGTGGCTGAAAAAGTGTTACAGGAAGGGATGTCAAATATTTGCAACCCATATGGAGGAAGCATCTAAGGATAAGGTGACAAATATGGAGGATCATGCAATCCTATAATATTTTGAATATGTATTCAAGGAGGTACCAAGAGATATTGATTTCTCTATAAATCTGATGCCTAGAGAAGCTCCATTGTCAAAGACTCCTTACAGACTGAGTACACCATAGTTGCAGGAGCTGCAAATGCAGGTTGAAGAACTTTTGAATAAGGGGTATATATGCCCAAGTGTGTCACCTTGGGGTGCCCCAGTCTTGTTTGTGAAGAATAAAGATGGGGCATTGAGATTGTGCATCGATTTTAGACAGTTGAAATAACAAGTATCCTTTGTCGAGGATCGATGATCTCTTTGATCAGGTTAATGATGCAAAGATATTTTCAAAGATTGATCTCAGGTCAGGATACCATCATGTAAGGATTAAAGAGGAAGATATCAACAAGACCACCTTTAGGACAAGGTATGGTCATTATGAGTTCACAATGGTGCCATTTGGGTTATCAAATGCACCAGGTGTTTTCATGTGCCTAATGAATAGTGTTTTCGAGAATATTTGGACAAGTTTGTCATTTTATTTTTGGATGACATCCTTGTATATTCCAAGTCAGAAGAAGAGCATGAGAATCATTTGAGGATGGTGTTGCAAGTGCTAAGAGAGCATCAACTGTATGCCAAATTAAGAAAGTGCTCATTTTATCAAAAAAAAATTCATTATTTGGGGCATATCATATCTGAAGATGGGATAGCAGTGGATCCTGAGAAGATAGAAGCCATTAGAGGGTGGAAAACACCTAACAATGTGACAGAAGTCAAATCCTTCATGGGTCTAGCGGGCTACTATAGAAGGTTCATTGCATGGTTTTCGAGAATATCTCATCCCATCACTTCCTTACAAAGGAAGGGGAAGAAGTTTCAATGGACAAAAGAATGTGAAAAGAGATTCTAGCAATTGAAGCAACTATTAACCAATACTCCAATTCTACGGATTGTTGATCCGAATGAATATTTCTTGTTGTGCACAGATGCGTGCAAAGAAGGACTTGGAGGGTTCCTTAGTCACAACATATTTGTAATATGTTTCGAGTCCAGAAAACTGAAAGAGCATGAAAGGCTCTATGCCACTCATGATTTGGAGTTGGTATCCATAGTGCACAATTTGAAGAAGTGGAGGCACTACCTCATAGGAAATAAGTTTGAGATGAGGACAGACCATAATGCTATGAAGTATTTATTTGATCATCCAACTCTAAATTCCAGGAAAAGTAGATGGTTAGAATTCCTCTGTGAATATGACTTTGATATAAAGCATATCACGGGGAAAGAGAACAAAGTGGTTGATGCACTCAACATAAGAGTACATGAGTTGCATGCTACAACCATTAGCATGTACCAATCATATTTGAAAGACAAAATTGTGGAGGCTGCAAAATCAGATTTGCAATACATGGAATTGGTAACAAATTTGCAGCAAGGTAAAATGCAGCAAAAAGTTGAGGATTATGAATTGGGAATTGATGGAATTATCTTGTACAGAAATAGAGTTTATGTACCCAATTCTCCTAAATTAAGGAGTGTGATTTTAAAATAAATTCATAATGTGGCTTATGATGGGCACCCTGGATATCAGAAAAAAGTTTCAGCAGTCAAGAGCCAATATTATTGGCCAGGCATGAAGAGGGATATTGTTGATTTTATTGCCAAATGTTTGGAATATCAAAAGGTAAAGGCTTAGCATAGACAACCAGCTGGTTTACTACAACCATTACCCATTCCTCAGTGGAAGTGGGAAGTGGTGACAATGGATTTCATCACAGGATTGTTGGCATGTTTTATAGCCAGCGTATTCTTGTCATTGATGGAAAGTACAACAATGACGATGGCTTAAGTACAAGAAGAATGTGCCAAGCAGGAACCAGAAATATTTTGGGAAGACGCAGCAAAACAAGCTCAACAAGATCATAAGAGATAGTGCAGAGTATGCGTGTTTTTCATTGATGGCAAAGATCATGACTAGCAGCGTAGGGATAATGGCATGGCAATGGCAATTTCAACAAATGATCGTTGGATCCCATTCAGAAGCATAAAATCTAGGAGTCAAGGAAGCAACTCACAACAGAAAATCACGAAATGCGAAACCACGACTTAAACTCCATTTCGTAGTTTCGGATACCGGGAGTTGGAGGAGTCAAGAGTCGAGACTCTTCATCACAGGAGTCCCGAAGTTGCGAAATGTGAAATGTCGAAATCCCAAAACAAGCACATCAACAAAGACTCCATTTCAGAGTTTCGCAGACCAGGAATGAAAGATAAAAGGAAATTTAACCTTTGAAGTAGCGAACCCCGAAATCCCGAAATAGGCACATCAACAAACCATGTCAGCAAACCACGTCAGCTAAGGACACGTGGCACAATCAGGCAATGACAAGTGTCAAGCTGATTCAACATTTTAGGCACATGTAAGTCATGAATCAAAGTGACACATGGCATCTATTCAGCACATGTCAATCCACGTGTGACGTCAGCAGGTTTACGTCACATCAGAACATTCTATTTCGGGGTTTTACATAGCAAGAATAAACTCCACCATCATGAAGTCTCGAACTCCAAAATGTCGAAAGGGACTATTGTGAGTCTAGAAAAATCGAAAGGCAAAACTCTGAAATCCCGTCAATCGTCCATCTCAGTGGGTTATGTGAATCGTCCGATCACTTCAGAGATTTTGTGATCATGAATTTTATAATGTTGGAGTCACGATGACTCGAAGGGAAAAATGTTGAAATCTCGTCCGTCGTTCAATTAAAAAAAGAAGGGATCAGATTATGAAGTCTTGTGGACCGTTGATCTGGCTCCATTTCGGGGATTGTGACTTGGAGTGTCGAGACACTTCTTCACAGGAATGTTGAAATGTGAAAACACCTTTTGGTGTAGGATGTGGTCATTGTTAATGGTCATGTGAGAGGGAGGAGCTAGCACCAAGTTAAGCTCATTTTCAGTGATCGTAACATGAAGAGTCGAGACTCTTCACCACAGGAATGTCGAAATGCCGAAATGCAAAATGGTGAAATCAACGCGAGACCCTGTGCTTGTAATCCAACGATGTTGGATACTTGGAAATATGATTGAAGGGTTATTGTTGCTCTTCAAAGTTAATAGATCAGTTACGATTCAGTTAGCAGAATTGAATCATGACTCTTGGACGGTTGGCGATTCAGTTGTTGATGTGCTTTCTTGGAGGTTCACAGTGTAACTACTAGAAACGACTGATGGTTTCTACCAGAGGACTCAAAGAGACTTCAGGGTGATTGCCAGAGAAGATGAAGAGTCTCAAGGCATATTCTAGTGGCATGGAGATTGTTCATAGAGGCTATTGGTAGATATAATACTGTTGGAGCCTGGAAGTGAAACAGAGGGAATGAGCTCGACTGTGATAGAGAAGACAAAGAGTCTCGACTACTGGAGAGGCTAAGGAATCTCAGCATAATACCCAGTGATGATGGACGCATGGGTTGAACCGCCAGAGAAGCTGAAGAGTTGCAATGATGATCAGGAAGATAACTCGACATGGGGAGAGCATGTAGAAGCATTGTGAATAGAGGATGCAGAAGATGCATAGAGAACATAAAAATGCGGAACAAAGAAGAGATTGGGGGTTGTTGAGAGTGATTCAGGTGTGTAGAAGGAGGCAGAGTGTAGCAGTTGAAATGCATAGAAGAGGAATGGTGCATAGAAGGGACATGGCACATAGAGAATAAAAGGAAGAAGAACATAAAGCGTAAGGAAAATGTGTAGGAAGACACTGATGCAAGTAGAGCAGAGCAGTGTAGCAGAACAGTGATGAGACCAGTAAGCCATTGATAAATATTGTATCATTGTGATAAATTTACATATAGAAAACTTTATAATCAGGGTGGTAGGGAGGTGCTAGGGAGTATTTTTGTCCTCAGAGGTTCAAGTGGGTGCTTGAACACAGGGAGTTGTGGCTTCCATCTGGTTGCAGCCAGAGAAACCAGGGTGGCAGGGTGGTGCAAGGGAGAACTGTTGTTCTATGTTTTACAGGTTGGTGCATGTGTGACTGGAAGTTGGTGCTTCCATCCAGTTGGTGCTGGAACACTTAGGGAGTCATTTCTTCCTTCTAGTGGGTGCTAGAGAAACCAGGGAGTTGGTGCTTCCTTATAGTGGGTGCTAGAGAAACCAGGGAGTTGGTGCTTCCTTCTAGTAGGTGCTAGAGAAAACAAAGAGTTGGTGCTCTCAGCAAGTTGCATCTTGCAAAACAGAGGTTGTAGCCTCACAATGAGTTGGATCTCATATGTATGATAATGTACAGAATGTAAAGATTACTTATCATACCAAGAAGAAGAGGTTTTTACCCTTTATGGGTTTCCTCAGGAAATATATGTCTTTGTATATTTCATATGTGTGACTAATGTTGTATGTTCTATTGCTTACCTCCCTGCATTATTGTGTTTTTCATTAAGTGCTCTACAAAGAGTTTAAAATAAGCATAATTGTTTAAGCACGGTAACATCTGATTCAACCCCCCCTCTCAGTTGTCCAACAGTTGGTATCAGAGAAGGTTCCTTTTATCTAAAGGTAGATCTATAAGCTTAAACATGACAAGTCATGAAGGGACTTCTGTTGGACACACCTTAGAAAGCACTATCAAAATAATTTATCCTTCCTTTCATTTTGGCCTTCTTTTCTTCACTTTCCTCATCATTTCAACTTAGATATCCTTGGTTACCTCAACCACCTGTAGATCTTCAATATACTCAAGTGTTCCACACCAAAAATGCTCAAGAAGCTCTCATAAGAAGCTCTCCATCAATACTCCAAAATATATTCCCACAAGAAGCTCTCCATTGATCCACAAAAAGGATGATCTACAAGAGACCATTGATATCTTATTTATACATTCATCCTTTAGGTCACTTAACCCATTTTTAGGTCACTTAACCCATTTCTAGGTCACTTAACCTATTTTCCTTATTTTAGGGTAACCACTTTCCATAAATAGAAAGTTCTCCAATACTTTAACATTTAAATATTCCTTCTTGATTTTGTCACCTTACTTTATGATTTCTTGATTTTGTCACTTCTCTTGATTATTTAAATAATCCACATTGAATTTGCCACTTTAATTTATCCTTTAAATAATATTAATCCATTTCTAGGTCACTTAACCTATTTTTCTTATTTTTAGGGCTAACCACTTTCCATAAATATTCCTTCTTGATTTTGTCACCTTACTTTATCATTTCTTGATTTTGTCACTTCTCTTGATTATTTAAATAATCCACCTTGAATAAATAATATTAACCCATTTCTAGGTCAC
>ML781776.1:485995-498883 GCA_009831015.1 Picea engelmannii
AGAAATAATGCACTCCCTACTCAAGGAAATCATCAGCATGGAAGAAATCGACCTGCTCAAAGAAGACAACCATTTTCCAGGTACCAAGGATTTTTCTATGGATATTGTTTTTTCTGTTCTAACTTTGGTCACAAAGTTGTAAAGTGCTCTTTAAAATTTAGATATGAGAAAGCAAGACATTCAAGGTATCAATATCTGCCACAACAATGAATGAGACACCCAAGTATAAAACCTCCACATATTGCAAATCACTTGATGGCTGGGAAAAGGACACAGGTTAAGCATAACAATCATTTTGACTCTTTAATCAACGAACCAGAATGCTACATCTGTCATAACTATGGGCATAAAGTTGTTGATTGTCGCTTAAAGAACTATAAATCAGATTTGAATTCCTCTACTAAAAATGTCAAGGTTTGGAAGAAGAAATAAAGTGATAAGTGTGGATTAGTGTTGTCGGCTCAAAGACAAAAGAACCCCTGGAATATAGATAGTAGATGTTCCAAGCACATGACTAGAGAAAAGGATAGGTTTCTGCTTATAAGAAAAATCAAAATAGGAAATGTGATCCTTGAAAATGATGAACCAGGTAAAAACAAGGATAAAGGGATGGTGAGTTTAAGTAATGAAAAAGGAGATTCTCAGGATGATATTCCTATAGATGGGATGAAACATAATTTGCTCAATCTAAGTCAAATGTGTGACAGAGGATGTAAAGAGGTGGTCCTTTCCAAAGACTGTAAGATAAAGTCTATAAACTCAGGAAAAGTGGTGGCTAAAAGCATAAGGACAAACAACAATGTTGATGTTGAATCCTCCCCTGCAAGTAAAGAAGAAGATTCAGATACAATAAAAGAATGTTCAGTTAGCATTTATCCCATGGAAGAAGTAGAAGAAGAATCATGTCATAAGTTGGAAGAAAAAGTTTTGAAGGTTGAGAATTCAAACACCCAAATCAAGTTCTTGAACAGTTCCATGACCCTAGATAAAATCTTGGATAGACAGAGATCACCAAATGACAAATCCAGTATTGGACTCAACAAGGTAGAAATCAATGCTCCTAAGAAACCTGATACAGGTCCTCCATTTGTAAAAAGGAAAAGAAGATGTGAGAATGTTTGTAGTGTTTTTCTCTTGTGATGTATATGTTCATGAAAGCCTTGGGTTGTAAGAATCATGGAAGAAAAATGAATTTGTAGTAATAGAAATTGATGAGAATCAATGGGTAGATCCAAGGGTTGTTTGAAAGGTACGAGCTACAATTACGTAGTGTTTCAGTAGGACAACAACATCCTCAGCAACAACATTTTGTTTTACAAAATGATATACATGACATCTTGTAGAGATAACAAGAGGAAAGACCTTGTCAGGGAAAGCTAATCTTTTAGGAACAAAGGGGGAAAGCAGTCAAAAGCAGAGAGAGAACAGTGACAGGGGGAGTCATCTAGTTATGACAAGAAAAGGTTGATGAAGGAGTCCCAATAAGAGAGGTGAGCAATTTTGAGTATTCTACAGAGGATACAGTGGAAGCTTAAGATGAATAGGTCCAATAATCAGAAGGAGAAGAATCTGGTTTATATACAAATATTCTGCAGGCCTCAAATAAGAGAGTCCATCCTGTGAGGGGGAGTTTGTGTTGGTTTAATATCTGATACCTCCTAAAACTACTGCAACAGCTCAAGGGGAGCATGTGTTCTTTGACATTGATGTCAAAGGGGGAGAAAATAATCTAGGTGCCTTTGTTGCCATCAATGACAAAAGGGGAGATTGTTGGCATGTTTTACAGGCAGCGTATTCTTATCATTGATGGAATGTACAACAACGATGATGGCTTAAGTACGGGAAGAATGTGTAGGGTGGGCACTAGAAATATTTTGGGAAGACGCAGCAGAGCAAGCTCAATAAGATCAGAAGAGATAGTGCAGAGTATGCATGTTTGTCATTGATGGCAAAGATCACGACCAATAGTGCAGGGATAATGGCATGGCAATGGCAAGTTCAACAAGTGATTGTTGGATCCCATTCAGAAGCATAAACTCTAGGAGTCAAGGAAGCAAATCACGACAGAAAATCACGAAATGCGAAACCACGACTTAAACTCCATTTCGTAGTTTCAGATACCGGGAGTTGGAGGAGTCAAGAGTCGAGACTCTTCATCACAGGAGTCCCAAACTTGCGAAATGTGAAATGCCAAAATCCTGAAACAGGCACATCAACAAAGACTCCATTTCGGAGTTTCGCAGACCAAGAAATGAAAGATCAAAGGAACTTTAACCTTTGAAGTAGCGAACCCTGAAATCCTGAAATAGGCACATCAACAAACCACGTCATCTAAGGACATGTGGCACAATCAAGCAATGACAAGTGTCAAGTTGATTCAACATTTTAGGCACATGTAAGTCACGAATCAGAGTGACACGTGGCAGCTATTTGGCACGTGTCAATCCACGTGTGATGTCAGCAGGTTTACGTCACATCAGAACTTTCTATTTCGGGGTTTTACATAGCAAGAAGAAACTCCAACATCATGAAGTATCGAACTCCAAAATGTCGAAAGGGACTATTGTGAGTCTCGAAAACCTGAAAGGTAAAACTCTGAAATCATGTCAACCGTCCATCTCAGTGGTTTATGTGAATCATATGATCACTTTGGAGATTTTGTGATCATGAATTTTATAATGTTGGAGTCACAATGACTCGAAGGGAGAAGCGTCGAAATCTCATCCATCGTTCAATTAAGGAAAGAAGGGATCATATTATGAAGTCTTGTGGACCGTTGATCTGACTCTATTTCGGGGATTGCGACTTGGAGTGTCGAGACACTTCTTCATAGGAATGTCGAAAAGATGAAATGAGAAAAAACCTTTTGGTGTAGGTTGTGGTCACCGTCAGTGGTCATGTGAGAGGAAGGAGCTAGCACCAAGTTAAGCTCCTTTTCGATGATTGTAACATGAAGAGTCGAGACTCTTCACCACAGGAATGTCAAAATGCCGAAATGTCGAAATGTGAAATGGTGAAATCAACACGAGACCATTTGCTTGTAATCCAACAGTGTTGGATACATGGAAATCTGATCGAAGGGCTACTGTTGCTATTCACAGTTAATCGATCAGTTACAATTCAGTTAGCAGAACTGAATCATGAATCTTGGCTAGTTGGTGATTCAGTTGTTGATGTGTTTTCTTGGAGGTTCACAGTGTAACTGCTAGAAATGACTGATGGTTTCTTCCAGAGGACTCGAAGAGACTTCAGGGTGATCGCCAGAGAAGATGAAGAGTCTCGAGGAATCTTCCAGTGGCATGAAGACTGTTCATAGAGTCTATTGATAGATGTAATACTATTGGAGCCTGGAACTGAAACAAAGGGAATGAGCTCGACTGTGACAAAGAAGACGAAGAGTCTCGACTGCTGGAGAGGCTAAGGAATCTCGGCATAACACCCAGTGATGATGGACACATGGGTTTAACCACCAGAGAAGCTGAAGAGTTGCAATGATGATCAGGTAGAGCACTCGACATGGGGAGAGCATGTAGAAGCATTGTGAATAGAGGATGCAGAAGATGCACAGAGAAAATAAAAACGTAGAACAGAGAAGAGATTGGGGATTGTTGAGAGTGATTCAAGTGTGTAGAAGGAGGCAGAGTGCAGTAGCTAAAATGCATAGAAGAGGAATGGTGCATAGAAGGGACATGGTGCACAGAGCATAAAAGGAAGAATAACATAAAGCGTAAGGAATATCTGCAGGAAGACACTGATGCAGGTAGAGCAGAATAGTGATGAGACTGGTAAGCCATTGATAAATATTGTATCACTGTGATAAATTTCCATATAGCAAAATTTATAATCAGGGTGTTAGGGAGGTGCTAGGGAGGACTATTGTCCTTAAAGTTTCAAGTGGGTTCTTGAACACAAGGATTTGTAGCTTCCATATGGTTGCAGCCAGAGAAACCAAGGTGGCCGGGTGGTGCAAGGGAGAACTGTTGTTCTCTATTTTACAGGTCGGTGCCTGTGTGACTAGAAGTTGTTGCTTCCATCCAGTTGGTGTTGGAACACTTAGGGAGTTGTTGCTTCCTTCTAGTGGGTTCTAGAGAAACCAGGGAGTTGGTGCTTCCTTCTAGTGGGTGCTAGAGAAACTAGGGAGTTGGTGCTTCCTTCTAGTGGGTGCTAGAAAAACCAAGGAGTTGGTGCTTCCTTCTAGTAGGTGCTAGAGAAAACAGAGAGTTGGTGCTCTCAACAAGTTGTAGCTTGCAAAGCAGAGGTTGTAGTCTCACAATGAGTTGGAGCTCATATGTATGATAATGCACAGAATGTAAAGATTACTTATCATACCAAGAAGAAGAGGTTTTTACCCTTTATGGGTTTCCTCAAGAAATATCTATCTCTGTATATTTCATATGTGTGATTGATGTCGAATGTTCTATTGCTTACCTCCCTACATTATTGTGATTGTCATTAAGTGCTCTGCAAAGAGTTTAAAATACGCATAATTGTTTAAGCACAATAACAACTGATTCACCCCCCCCCCCTCTCAGTTGTCCAACAAGGATTGCCTAGAACAATCAAGCAACATGATGCAATCATGGTGGTGGTGGACAATCTTACTAAAGCTGCCCATTTCATTCCTATGAAGGTTACTCACAAGGAAATCAATGTTGTTGATATTTATATGAGGGAAGTAGCACGCTTGCATGGAATTCCCAAGACAATTGTGTCTGACAGAGACCCAAGGTTTACCTCAAAGTTTTAGAAGGGGTTATTCAAAGGGTTCAGAACAAATATGAACTTCAGCACAACCTATCATCCTGATTCTGATGGGAAAACAGAAAGGGTGAGCCAAGTGATAGAGGATATGATAAGGATGTATGTGATGGAAAAACCATCTAAATGGGAAGATTATATACACTTGGTAGAATTCTCCTACAAAAATGGGTATCAAGCATCACTGAAGATGAGCCTGTTTGAAGCACTTCATGGTAGAAAGTGAAACACCCCAGTAAGTTGGGACAACCCAGCTGATAAAGCAGTGATTGGGCTAGAGTTGCTCAAAGAAATGGAAGAGAAAATGTTGAAGATTAAACAGAATTTGAAGGCTTCCCAAAATAGGAAGAAAATCTATGCAGACAAAGGAAGAACCCACATGGAGTTTAAAGTGGGTGATCATGTTTTCTTAAAGGTGAAAGCCAACAAAAGTACCCTGAAGCTGGGAAACTATTCCAAGTTGACAGCCAGATATTGTGGGTCATTTGAAATCCTAGAGAGGATTGGTCTAGTAGCATTTATGCTTGCATTTCCTACATACATGACTATACATAATGTATTTCATGTCTCATTTCTTAAGAAATATATACCTGATGCTAATCATGTTATTGATTGGAATGTGATTCAGGTGGAGAAAGAAATTGCTTTTCAGGTGCATCTGGTGCGCATAATGGACCGAAAAATCAAGCATCTCCAGAATCAAGCCATAGGGCTTGTAAATGTCCATTAGACCTGGTACAGTCCTGAGGACACAACATGGGAGCATGAAGATGTTATACGGGTAGAGCAACCACATATTTTTGAATATTTTGGAAATCTTGTTGTTGTGTAAATAAGTTGCACTGAGGACAATGAAAAAATAAGGGGAGGGGATTGTAACACCCCAAGATTGAACCCCTTCTAAATTGTTTTTATGTTTATAGGTTAGTGAGCCAAGTGTTTATAAGTTGGAAGACTCATATTTTTATTAGGTTAGAGAGCCTATATGCTTAAGACCAGTGAGCCTATTTTTGTATATGTAAACATTCATATCATTAATAAAATTACATCGTTGTGTGTAGACTGACCACAAAGAAAGAGTTATGGGGGCTAAGCTTCACTAGGTAGGGTAAGGGAAGGGGCTAAGTTTCTAGGAATAGGGGCTAAGTGTCTAGGAATAGGGGATAAGTTAAAGGGCTTACCTCTAAAGGAATAATATTATATTATTATTTCCTAAAGGCTAAGGTTGACATAATCGATGTTTTCCTAATTTCCAGGGGAAAGGGAATGAGTGTTAAGTGGAGCTCATGCAGGTTTAGGAAGACATGTGGCAACCTGGGTGCATGCAGTTTTAAGTGGGAAAAATCATCTAGTTGGGGGGTCTCTCGCCATTCTTGCGACCATCGCCATTCTCTGGAGGTCTGCCAACTTTCTCGATTCAACCATTGATTCAAGGATTGAGCCATTTCCTTCATCATCGACCTCTGCATCATTCACGCAACTCTAGAACCTGTAGGCATTTTGATCTATCCCATACTTTTCCCGTGAAGCATAGCACAACCGTACCTTTCCCGAGCCCATAATGTGTTTTTGTTGCTGCCAACATAGTTCCTTGACTAAGCGTGTCTTGTTTCCATCATATATTCTATACCGAGACTGTTGTTTCCATCACCCTTACTAGATTTGACTTACGAGCTGGACTGAAGAAGCAGGTTGTCAGACCTGTGGGTTTGAAGAGGCAGGTTTTCAAGCCCATGGAATGAAGAAGCAGGTTGTCAGGCCTGTAAAAAAATATCTCTAGGTGAGAGAGGTTGTTGGGGAAGTGATTTTCCCAGAGGGAGCCCAACAAAAGCTATATTTCTTTGAGAATTCTTGTTTGGCCTGTTGTTGAAGCCCTGGAAGGGAAGTGGGGCAGTCAAAGGACTGATGAGTAGAGAAGGGGCACACTTCCTAGGGTGGGACAAGCATGTTGGGAATGAGAGGTTGTAGGTTGTTAGTGTGAGTTGGATCCTGGGATAAAATCCTTCCTGTTGATCTATGTGACTTTCTTGTTGTCCTTTCCAAGCCTAGTAATCCCTTGCCCGATGGAGTTTAGTCCCAACTCGGGGGTGACCCACTGTTGAGTATGATGAGTAGCGTGGTCTAAGGCTGGGAGGTTCATGGGAGGTCTACACACAGTTGATGGTGATATATTAAAATATAAGTACCAAATATTTGTATGATGTATGTTGTATATCATGAAATCAAGTTAAAATGTTGTTAGAATTGTCTGTGTATAATGCATGTATGTTTTAATGTTATTTTTGCATGAATAGTGACATGAACATAATGCTATAGTTGTTTAATTTTCATTAGATAGATATGTATATAAATATAAATGGTATCAAAGCATGAAATTTTTTCGATGGTATGGTCTGGCCTGTTGCTTAAGGTCGGGGATGTCATGAATTGGTATCAGAGCAAGGAGATACATCCAAGAATTGGCGTTGCCCATCATGTTGGTGGCTAGGGATGTTACAAAATGGTATCAGAGCAGGAAGATATTTCTAGGAAGTGACGTTTCCTGGCCTGTTGGTGGTTGGGGACATTACAGAAAAAATGGCTCTCAAAGTGAAAATATCTTAACATGAGCACTTTTGTTTCGGCTAAGCTTCCATGACAGGGGTGCACTCTTCCATCAAAACCACCCAGGACTTGCACTTGGTCCCATCCAAGGGACTTGAACTTTGGTGAGTAGTTTGACAAGATGTCACCTTTACCACTGAACTATGATTTCATTAGGAGATAAAAACTAATTTAGCAAATTTTTTAATGAAATAGGGAACATCATAGAATAGATTCCACAAGGAGGAAGCAATAGGAAGGCTTATAAGTGGACTTATATGTCATAAAAATAGTTGCTAAAAACTATTAGAGTAGAAACAACCAACAAAGAAGGGAAAGGGAAGAATCAAATGTATGATGTCTTTATCTTTACACTGCTAGATAAGAGACACAAATGTATATGTTGTATAAGTGCACATTTTATTTCTTTCTTATATCTTGAAAATCTCAAGAAATCCAAGTACAATTCTCAGTATAACCAAATATATTATTGACAAAATTAATAAAGTGTTTCAGTTGGTCCTATTTTACAGTTTCAAAGGATATTCAGCTCATGTTGTCTTCTCTCTTGGAGCTTCATGGTATGTTGCATGAGGAAATCAAACATGTCTTAGGGTTTGTTAAAATTTAATACATGATACACAGATCTGTACTCATAGAAGAAAACCTACAGGTATGAATCTGAAAATTAAATTCCACCTATCAAAAATTAAGATTTGATCATCCTAAAATTTTGTACGGTACGTTAAAAAGTGCAGAGATTGCACACTCAAAGAAAATAAGAACATCATATTTATAAATACTAAATTAGCATGAAAACACAATTCTAGAACTTAGGGATGCAAGAAAAAAAAACATGTGTTTTCAATCATATAAATGCATTATATGGATAGAAAGTGAATACAAATTCCACCTACTTGTCTTAAGCAAACCCTAGTTCTAAATTTCATGTATATATCTATCCTAAGTGATTTCTCTGCATTTCTTATATAGAATAAGAATAGACTAGGGTTACAATAAATCTAAATAGACAAAATGGTGTGCTTCCTTAGAAGAGGTGAAACCCTAATCTAAGCACCTTGGATAATTCACCCACATGCATGGATTGACATTGACACATGAATGTGCACTTTCTAGTTACATAATACTTTCATACAATACACCTTATCACTAGAGATCCACACCCTCTAAATCTAGAATATCTACGTGCCTTCCTAAACTGAAGATGGCACATACAAAGTTAGTGCATGCAGGCATGTGTCTCAACCATGATATGCCTATTAACTAGTGTGCATCCATTGGGATTCTGTAATGCACCTTCACTCCAACAAGCAATAACTATATTTTTATATTTTATATTTTATCAATGTCTTTATGTAATTTATGTTTATCTTCCTTTCTTCCATAAGAATATTTATGTGTTTAAAATAGTTCATTTGTTAACCCATATTGATTGCCTACAACTTTTGTAGGCATGCATTGCAAATTTTGTAGGCGGGCATTTAGAGAGGTTTAGGTCTAGGAGGACGACATGCCATTATTGTAGGGGGGCATTATAGATAGGTTTTGGTCCAAGAGGAGGACATCACATACTTGGGATTTCACATTTGCATGGTGAGTTTTTGTTATATTGAATTGTGAAATTTTATTTTCCAAGTTTATTGATATTGGAAATTATGAAAAGTTTAACCTATAAAATGAATCATCAAATGTTAATGTTGTCTCTTTTCATCATATATACAAGGAAATGAATGAAGATGCAGATGTTTTGTCAAAAGAAAGTTCACAGATGAAATATGGTCTATGGAATATGTGAGAGATAAAAGATGGACAAGTTGTGGACTACTTTTTAATATTTCAACTATGCTTTTTTGTGTTTATATTATGAGAAAGTTGAAATTGTTAAATGTAATATTATGGAACTGTTGTAATTTTTTAACACCAGAATTTTTTTAACTTTGGAATTGTTTTAACATTGGAATATCATTATAAAGTTTTTTGTTGTAATATTGTTACAACTAGATGAATCTACTATTAGCATGCTTGTTTCTTTCCTATTAGTATGTTTTTTAGTATTCTTGTTTGATCACTAGCATTGGAGGTAGTCCCATCTATTCATTGAACACATCATATTTCTTTGATAGGTTTTGTAGTTGTAGTTTTTTATCTTATTTGGCAGTCTTCATAGTTGACCTCTATATATTGAGAGGCATATTGATAATAGACCAACTAACAGACTATATAAATATTGAAGTCCATATTTTGTTAAGATTTTATGCTCTCACTTTTAGAGTTTTGAAAAAACAATTCAACCAATTATTACTTCCCATTTAGAATTTTTATTATAAATATTTTGTTTTACTTTTTTTTGAAAGAACAATGTGGAAAACCTCCATGGAAATACATATAGGTAACACATTGGTATCAATGAATTGAAAATTATAGTTAAAAGGAAATACCTCAAAAATTTTATTTATTAAAAGAAAATCTAAGCAGGTAGGAATCTTTCATTTAATCTATCAACAATGTCGTTGGTTATCGCTTTGTATGCTTTGGTTGTTGAGGCCCTTGGGTATATGAATGGTTCTAAAATTAGTATGGGCCTAATTTATGGGATCCCTCTACTCGAGTTGAATTTTGGTCATCTAATGAAAACCCCCTAGGGATCACGTGACCTCCTGGTCTAGGATTGAATTTCACGAGGGTCGAAGTGGCTCTCGTTTCCTCATAGAACCCTTTGAATTCTTACCACATGCCTTTATTCTCTAACTGCATGAAAATTCATGTTCACAAGGGTCTTCTTACTCCAACAGAGTCATCACATGACCTTGGGCCTAAAACCTTGGGCTTAAAATTTGGAAAGCGGTAACTTCGGTGCTTCACAATTTCAGGGCTTCGGAAGATTTACCAACAACACACTCAAATTCTCCTAAATGACTGAACTGGAAAACTCCCGATGAGTTCGTGGATCAACGGTCTATTGGAAATGTTTAATAGGTAGCATATGCTTTTCATTGATGGCAAGTACATCAATGAAGATGGCATGGGTGCAGGAAGAATGTACAAAGGATTGTTGGCATGTTTTACAGGCAGCATAGACTTGTCATTGATGGAAAGTACAGTAGTGATGATGGCTTAAGTACAATAGTGAAGATGGAAGGTTCAGAGAGGTGAATGATCGAAAGCAGACGTCGGAATCCTTTAAGGATTCGAGGACAATAAGCTCAGGAGGAATAGCGTTATTATACGCGCAGGAAGCTCAGGAAAGAGACTGAGAGCCGTCAGATCTCACTCGCAAATCCTGACAGTTGATGGATCGGGAGAAGCTGCACAGATGTTAAGCGCAGGAGTTGGCATGTAGAAGAAGTGATCTGAGCCATCAGATTGGAAGAAGATACCTGTCATCCACAGGATCTGCAGAAAGTGCACGGAGGTTAAGCCCTAGTGTGCAGAGGAGAAATCCCGGACAAGTCATCGGGATATTGGAGAGAGAATCCTAGTTGTCAGATCGGACAGGAGTTGCACAAGGTTTATCATCGGGAAAATCCAAGGTGAAATTCCGACGAGATCTGGACCATCCATTCATATGGACGTGTGGCAGCCAGGAGGCTTCATCGTAGATTCAGGGATCGGGACTTTGAAATGTCCAATTCACTCGACAATGAAAACCCCGAAATCGTGATATGCGATTTCGCGATTTGATCGCAGCCGTTAAATCAAGAAGAGATCAGGACCATCCACTTGTAGACAGGAGGCTTCATTGGAGTTTCGGGGATCGAGTTTTCAATATGAAAACAATACAATGCCTCGAAAATTCTAATTTCGCGATATGCGAAATCCCGACTGAATCTGCACCGTCAGATCAACATGAGATCTAGACCATTGATCCAACTCACGTCGGTAGACCACGTCACCCAGAGACACGTGGCACAACCAAAGAATGACACGTGTCAGGCAGATCTAACACTTTAGGCTTCACGAATCAGATTGACACGTGGCAAGATCTAACACTTGTCAAACCACGTGTGACGTCAGCAGAGGCATCGACGATCGAGACTTTGATATGTCAAGAACACACTACAACAGAAACTCCGAAATCGCGATATGCGATTTTGCGATGTAATCTGAGCCGTCGAGCTAGAAGTGATCTGGACCATTGAATCTCTGCATGGAGTATCGGGGATCAGGAATCGACACTTTGCAATGTCAAAATCTCTTGACAACGAGAAACCCGAAATCACGATGTGCGATTTCGCGATTCAATCTTAACCGTTGAATCCAAAATGCATCTGGACCGTTGATTCTCCTCATCAGAGTTTCGGGGATCGGGATTTCATAATTCAAAGAACATTGAACATGAAGAACGCCGAAATCCCGATAGAGAGACATAAGGTTGTGGTCATGAAGTGAAGGTCACATTGACTGGGAGCTAAGCTCAGAAGGGCTACTGTATGAAAGGAGCCATCGGGAATCAGAGAATCGCGATTCTGGAGGACTTGTGATTTTTGACATCGCAGATGTCGAAATCGCGATGAGTGAAATCCCGATTTGATCTGAACCGTTGGATTAAGTAGTGATCGGAGGGTTGTTTTTCTTCCTCACACATTAATGCTTCAGTTATGAATCAGTTAAGAGAAACGGACCGATGATGAAAAATAAGTTAGCGTTTCAGTGGCAAAGACATGTGTTCTTGTTATTGGCTGAGAAAAGGCGAAGTGAAACCGTCGGTGAGGTGTGTGTAAAAGAAAATGAGACAGACTGTGCATGTAGGGTGATTCTGGAAGAAAAAGAGCTTGTAATTGAAATAGAAAGGATGAGCTCAACTGTTACAGAGAAGACGAAGAGTCTCAACTGCCAGAGAGGCTGAGGAATCTCAGCATAACACCCAGTGATGTTGAACGCGTGTGAAAAGGGCCAGAGAAGCTGAAGAGTTACTATGAGTATCAAGCAGAGCACTCGAGAGGTGGAGGATATGGGCACGGTGTGAGCATACAGAGGTGAGACACACATTGCATGCACAAGGTGCACAAAAACTATAAGTACATAGTGCAGAGAAGAGATGAGGCTGTTGTTGCCATTGTTGTTGGAGTTGTTGTGGTCGCTGTGTAGAAAGATTGAAGTGTGAGCAAGGAGGCAGAGCACAGGAGTAGAAATACACATTAGAGGAAGGTTGCATGAAAGGGACATGGTGCAGAGAGTACAAATGGAGAAGAACAAAAAGTGCAAGGTGGGTGCAGAAGACACTGATGCAGACAGGGTAGAGCAGTGCAACAGAACAGCGACAAGACTGGTAAGCCATTGAATAACTTTATTGCATTGTAATGAGTTTAAGTTACGAAGATTAATATTTGAGGGTGGTTGGGAGGTGCTCGGGAGGACTGTTTTCCTCAAAGGTTCAAGTGGTTGCTTGAACACAGGGAGTTGTAGCTTCCATCTGGTTGCAGCCAGAGAAAATAGGGTGGCAGGGTGGTGCAAGGGAGAACTCTTGTTCTCTGTTATACAGGTTGGTGCCTGTATGATTGGAAGTTGGTGCTTCCATCCAGTTGG
>ML781776.1:539579-565390 GCA_009831015.1 Picea engelmannii
ACCAAGGAAAGTCTACAGAGAACAGGATGTTTTGGTTCTTTCCTTTCTGAGTAGGAACCCTTAATCCAATCCCTGGCTAACACACTTGCAGAGGTAAATGAAACCTACAGAAGACAAGGTGTTGTAGTCCCTTTCTATCTGAGTAGGAACCCTTTAACCAAATCTCTGGCTAGCACACTTGCAAAGGCAAAGGAAATCTACAGAAGACAAGGTGTTGTAGTCCCTTTCTGTCTGAGCAGGAACACTTTAACCAAATCTCTGGCTAGCACACTTGCAAAGGAAAAGGAAATCTATAGAGGACAAGGTGTTGTAGTCCCTTTTTGTCTGAGCAGGAACATTTTAACCAAATCTCTGGCTAGCACACATGCAACAGTAAATGAATTCTACAGAGGGTATGATGTTCCGATCCCTTTCTATCTGAGTAGGGACCTTTAACCAATTCTCTGCTAGCCTCACAAAATCATCACACAATATTGCTGATAAAAAGAATTATAAATTTCATTCAATAACTAAGACAGAGTCAGTAGTGTTTCAGCAAAGCGGAATTCATTAAAACAGTGTTTCAGCAAACGACAGTTAAAGAAAACGTAAATAGAAATTATACTAACAGACTTCTATCTAATGGGTGAATCTTGTGATGAAGGTGGGCCCTCCCTTCTCACAAGATTCCCCTGAACGAAAAGATAGAGAAGGATACTCAAAGCAGTTTTATATTCATCTGTTGAAATATCACATTACAAATTGAAAGAATAGAATACGTCCCGCTTCTCTGGAGTTGCTTCAATGTATCAAAACTTGGATCTCTCGAATGGTGATTTCCTCTGAATTTAAAGAGGAAATCCCTTTGATACAATCATTACAAATCATATCTGAATCCTATCCTAAATCAGATCTTCTTTCTAAATCGGCATAGGATGTCCTATTCTCACGCAACCGAATGCTAATACAGGAGCTGAATGAGGTATTGTTGTTACGACTGGTGTAACAGCTCCTTCTCATCGTTGTTGATGTTATTTCAGCATCGCAATTCATGGGTTGTTTCAGCCACGTGAATTGCGCTCTTGACTGTTTCGGCCTTGACTGCTAACTGTAACGGTTTTTGCTTCAGCATCATTGGTTCTAGCGGTCTCCTCTGTGTTTCAGCATCTGCAATTCTGAACTGTGTGACAGCTCCGTGTTTTAGCATCTGCATCCTCGAACTATGTAGCAGCTCCGTGTTTCATCATATGCAACCTTGGACTGTGTAGCAGCTCCGTGTTTCGGCGTATGCGACCTCGGACTGTGTAGCAGCTTCGTGTTTTAGCATCAGTTCAGCAACAACGATCTTGGACAGTTCTGTGTTTCAGCACAGGCCTCAAATGCTAATCTGCAGTTATGGACACTTATGCACTTCTAATCAATAGTTAAGTACGAGAGTGATGTAAAATATCATGCAAAATAGATTAAATGTATAGTAATGAGAAAGGACGTTGTATACCTTGGAATGATCAGATGAAATGATAATATAATTCTAAATACAGGTGATCAAGGGTATAATAATGGCAAAAAGTATGGGAAAAAAGGGTACATTGTGTGGTCCTAACACACTTCTAAGCATGCATGAAAAATGACACATAATGTTTTGGTCAACGTGACCCTGGAAAAACCCCCATGGGGAAAACCAGTTTGGAGTAGATGTATATAGAAGGCCTCAAAGAAAAATGTACAACACGAAAAACATATACAAGTGAACCTGGTGCAATAACAACCCTTATTGGAAGCCTTGGAGTCCCTTGAAGATGTTCCTTCTAGCCTCTTGAAGCTAGGCACTCTTTGCCTTGGTGCGCTCCTCTTCCTTAGCTAACCTTTGGACCTCTTTCTTTGTGCCTTTTCTTTGACCCTAATTTTTCTTGTGCCTTTAACCCTTTCTTTTCCTCTCCTTTTCCCTTGTTGAAACTACCTCCTCTTAAGAGTGACTCCCTTTGAACATAGGTTCGCACTAAGCTTAAGTGTGCCCCTCCTCAAGAAACAAATCTACAAATGAGTGTGTCCTTCCTTTCCATGCACCCTCCATCTCCCATAGAGTGTGCCTCTCCTCAACATGCAAGTATTCTCCTCAAGGAGTGCCTCTCCTTTGCTTGATGCACCTCTTTCCCCAAGACTGTGCCCCTCCACAAGCACTTGTTCCCCTCTCTAGATGTATGTGCCCTCCTTCAAGGTGTAGCCCATACTCCATGGTGGACTAGTGCCAAGCTAAATATCCTCCCAAACCCTTGACCTCATGCACCTTCTCCTCCTCAAGATATGCGCCCAAGAGATCCCCTCCTTCTCCTCTCCTCTCAAGTGAAGAATGAATCTCATATTTTCCCTATTCCCTCCTTTATCTTCTCTTTGGCCAAACCCTAAAATATCAATGGCCTAGATTCAATCTAGCCAAATCTAATCAATGGGTGAGATTTAATCCTAAAATCTCACTTAGGAAACCCACTTTCCTTAGTTTTCCTCATGTTGTTTAAATCACCCACAAAGTGAATTAAATGTCACTTTAATGACTTAAGTGGCATATTTCACTTTTGACTTAAACTCCTAAGTCAAAGTGAAATTAGAACATAAAGTAAATTAATGATGGTAATAGTCTCCCCTTTTGTGTTTAGAGACTCACAAACACAAGGGGACCACTTTCCAAGGTACCCAAATCTCAACACACACTCTTTTCTAGATCCATGGTATAGATTTACTCAGGGCTCTGGGGCTTTGGTACTTTTCACACCAAAACAACTTTCACCCACAACCTCCTGGATAACCTAATTTTGAATACTCGGAAATCTACAGACACATGTACCCAACAATTGACGGTCAGGATTTACTCCAAAATTTAGGACTTCGGGGGATTCTCCACTACACATAACAACAACCTATTTCTCTTGGAGTGTCGAATCACCGAACCACTTGAGTATCCAACGGCTCACACTCTCCCAGTGATCTACAGTGTATATTCACTACGGAACTTCATAGCTTCAGGGATTTTGCCTCACTTACAAAAAATGACTTAACACTATCAGAGAAGTGAAGTTTGAAGGACTTGGGAGTTTAACACCCATGATCCTTCTCTTTCATCCAATGACTGTGATGGATTTTGATACCTCCCAAATAGTTCTCATCCACTCGCTTAAAATAAAAGATATTTCTCCTCTTGGGGACTTAATCTCGTTATCCCTCCTTGAGATTTGTCACTTAAGGGACTCAAACCTTGGAGCACACCTTGTTCTTCCCTCCTAATATTGGGACTTAAAGAATTCACCTACGCACTCCTTGCACTATCTCTCCTTTGAGTTTGGGACTTGAAAAAGTCGCATGCACACTCCTTGGGCTATCTCTCCTCTGATATTTTTCAACACTTTAACAAAGTGTTGACTCTGTGCACTCTTTGCACTGGTCTCCCCTCTCAGATTTTATACTCTTGTGAGTATAGGTGCACTCCTTGCACTTGTTCTGCAGACTTACACTATCTCTCCTCAAATATTTGAACCTGTAGACGGTTTGGCCTCCACACACCTTACACTAATATTTCAGAAGAGAAACAATTGAAAATTATATTAACATTAAGGATTCATTCAACCAACAATTTAGATGCACACACACATAACCACAAACATAAATAACATAGAATTTACCCAGTTACTCAAAGATAAGCAAGCTCGAAAATTGAAAGAAAATCTCCTCTTCTATATTCCTTCAACAAATATTTACAAGGATTTTGACAGCCTTCAGCAGCTTTCAGCTTATTTTTCCAACAATCTCTTTTGGGCATAGATTACATTGATTTATACATGATGGGGATTCTCTAGCCTTCCCTCTAGACTATTCTAGTGCTTTCATATCACAATTAAAAGTATCCTACCACTAGGCTTATTACAATAAATGAATAATTGCAATCTAGATATGAGTCGATGCTCAAAATATGTACAATCCTACATGAATTAAAAAAAAATACAATCTCCTAGAGAACATACAATCTCTCTAGCTTCAACATCTCATGGGATATTTAATTACAATGTTTTCAAAATTTAAAGTGATGCGCCCTCCTTGGAATCCAAACTAGTTAAGTGCGTTGCGTTGGATAATGAGTCATTCTCCACCTTGCCTCATTAAATGAAGACGGTAATTCTCTTGCATCATCATATTTTTGACAACCATAAATTGTGTACAACTCCTTATGACAATATAGGAATGGTGCACATGTGGAAACACACCATGGATTATTTAGATACTTTTTGTGTGGCTTCTAATGGCTTATAACTCCAACACCTAGTGGGATAAGACACAATGTTATAAACAAAAATAACAACACATACATGGTTGGTTGGCCTCTAAATATTGATCTTGGTTGGTTGGCCTCTCAATATTCATCTTGGATAATCCCGAGAAAATTTTATGTTTTTGGGTATACCCTTCACCTTCTAGGTTTCTCCTTGAGATCTCCAAGAGGTGCTTGTGGAAAGAGTGGAAGAAAAATAATAGTGGATCACCAAGATTTTGTTATAGGTGGTGGAATTCTATATTTTCACTAAATTTCTTGTGATGACTTGTGTTTACTATGCTTCCCACTGAGAGCCCTCTAAAGCACCTATTCAAACTTATATAAAATATACATGTATTCCATTTACAATTATAGAAAAGATACATAAGATACATGTATCTTGATGTCGGAGCATTTTTCTCCTAACCTAACCTTGTTGATTAGACCTAGGCGAGGGTCTTTTGATTTTCTATGGGAGTGGGTTCCCTATGCTTGAATTAATGTAATTTATGTGTTCTAGAAGTCTTGTGACGATGAGGGCTTGTTGATTTGAGATTATTGAATGTAATCAAATCTTCCTTATTGAACAGATCTCAAGAGTTGTGAGAGGAAGTTAAGGATTGTGTGGATCCTAAGGATTGTGAGAGAAGGATTTTGGGATCTGAACCAAATTCTAGTGTTAGAATCCTTTGATTAGGTATGGGTGGCCATTAAACGAGATAATCATGTCAATGTTGAGGAAAGATTTATTACTAAGAATCGATCCAAAGAGATGAGAATCCCATATTGTGAATCGTGATAGAGAATTGTTTTCTTTGTAAAAATATGTACATAAGTTCATTAATAGAACTTCACATTATGGTTCTTTGTGTAAATATGAGATTGAATGTTTCTGTAATTATTCATGTATTGAGTGATTAAGTATAGGTTGAACTTTGAAGAATTGTGTGTAGATTTTAGGGTTTACGTCATGCAAGAAATACTTTATGGACGGAGAAGGAATAGAAACTGTTAGATCCACATCAATCGTCAGATTGAAGGCCATTTGTGAATATAAGCGAGATTAAGGAGTAATCTTGATTGTTGATCACATTTGGATCAACTATATATATCGTTTTGTGTGGTGAATGCTCGTGACCGTTGGATTAAATGGGAGATCAAATTTGACCATCGGATCGTGGAGAAATATATATCATTAGATTGGTGTCCAAGTGAATGAGGGTCATTATATCAAGGTAAAGAGTCAACCTTGATCATATATTCATCAGACCAAAGATTTTTTCATGAGTTAATATTGGATGGATGAGATTAGATTTGGTGTAAATCTCTTCCAGATCAACGGCCAGAAGTAACCTTAAGTTCGGAGTCCGAAGAGGTGGTAAAAGGATTTTGAAGTCAATGTATTGGAGTGTAAGTTGAAATAAGAGTCCACAAGGGAATATCCAATAAATGATGAAGATCGATTGGAGAGGCACAAAGATCAATCATTTAGAAGAAGACGTGTGGTATTCTTCTATTGGAGGCCAACTATAACAGTGGTAGAACGTTGGAGGAAGAAGTGTCTGATCGATGACCTAGATTTGTTCATGGTAGTTAAATCAATGGCCAGAATGATGACATGTGGAAACATCACAATGGTTATCGGAGTCCATGTTGTCAGAATCCAATAGTTGGAGAAACGTCAATAGAATAACATCGATCAATAGATTGGATCTGTTCAGACTTGAGTAGATCAATGGCTATCAGAGTGACATGTGGAAGATGATAGAGGCAAGGATAGATGACATCAATGAATGAGTAAGTGGACATGTGGTAGTTGGAGCCACAAGTAAAAGCGTGACACATGGAATCCATGTGCAAGTCCCTTGACGAACACTTGGCACAGTGGAAGTGAAGACGAATGAATTGGGAACATAGATATTACGTCAAATAAACGGTGGAGGATAATCCATTAGTGATTGTTGATCGTGAATTATCAATGAAATAGGTTATTCTACACATTGGATTCTGAAAGGAATGGTGCAAGCATTCAGAGTGGTATATTTTGCAGTGTCGTATCCTAATAGGAGTTCGAAAGATCGCTATCAAATCGCAACCATCCAATTAACAGTTTATCCATTTCACAGTGAATGGGATGTAGATTGTATGATGAAATATATATCTATGGCAAGGATTAAAAGCTGGAATAGTCAAAGGCATGACAGGGAACGTCCATCATGTGACGATCAATGGTGGAAATTGAAATGGTGGAAATAGTTTGATGGACTACAAAGAAACTAAATCCCAGTGATGATTAGCACTAGTCATATAACATGGTCTTATGATGACGGATGAGGAGCCAATGAATGGATTTTTTTTACACAGTCACAATAGAGGGTCGCATGGGTGAAGAAGTGATTTAGCGCCTAATTTTGAGTGTTGTAAAATTGGTGTGTTAACAAAGAATATCAAGCTCTGGGAAAGGATAATTTGAGCTCGAGATAGAGTTTTGAAATCGTTGATTTATGTAGTTGCTTGCAGAGTAAATAAAAAACTTTGCACTTGTGGGAAAACTAGGTCGAGAGGTCATGATTTTTTCTATCAGAGAAGGTTAATGCTCTTTTTAACTATGTGAGGGATACAGAGCAAGGAAAAGTTCAGAAAAGGAACTTGCAAATTGCATATTTTTCCAGACAGATAGGAAAAGGAATTGGATATATAATTCCTTAGTGAAGTACTGCAGATTTAGGTCATTCCAACCAAAGAAATAGAGAAAATGTTGAGAATAAAATATCTTAATACAAATCTTGAAGGTATGGATCAATTTTTTATGATTAATCTCCGGATTTTCATTTACAATGTTAGTTTTAATTAATAGGTAGCAGTATATGGAGAAGGAATGGTAGCATCCATTTGCAGTCAATAGAGTTGTGACAGGAAAACAAGGGAGAAAGAAGAGCTCTCAAGTGAAGGAGAAGCTAGTGGCATAAGAACCTTATAGCAAGATATGTTGTAAACACTTTCAGCTAAAGATTTGAAGTGAGAGAGAATAATAGAAGTTCTCAAAGAGTGTGAGTAGGTGCAGAGCTAGGGAAGAGAATAGGAGTGCTCAGAAGGTTCCAGTGGAGAGAACCAGTAATACCAACGAGCTTAAGCTAAGGAGGAATCTTGGTGAGGTATTGAGTGGAAGGTAGAGGAGACTTGCTACAAGGGCTTGATGCAGCTCACAGTGGACTAGGAGAAGTTCACAAAGGTAGAGGAAGGAAAAATGACTATTTATGGTCATTATCAAGGTTCAGAGAGAATATGCATCAAGAGGAAAGAGGATTCCAAAGAAAATGGCACAAAGAGAATGAGTCAAGTGTAGATTGAGAAAGACTTGGTTCAGTTAAGAGTACAACTCAGTTACATAAGAAAACTGCTACAAAAGAAGATTGGGAAAAAACAGAGACGAGGATGGAGTGTAAAGAAGAAGGTCAAGCATAATGTGATGCAATTTTTTGCAAGGAATCTAAGGAAAATCTTGAGGGGATGGAAGCATAGGTTAAGTTCTTTACTGAAGGAGGATAAACTTAGAGGAGTTTAGTTCAAACAAAGGTCACTGACAGAAGAGGAAGTTCACTTTTGTGAACCAGAGAAAGGATTATTCCTTAATGAAGAGGATGAGGAGGAAGAGAGACCTGTTGAGTGTCTCATGAACTACTTGGGAAGTTCATATCATCATGAGAATGTGTTGGAAGAGGAATCAAATGAGGCTAAAGAGCCTTATGTTTTTAAATCTAACAATTTGTGTATGATTGCAGGTTTTGCAGATGATGATAATGGGTAGTCATTTGGAGTTGTCATGAATATGGAGGATGAAGGATAACACTTAGATATAGTGCTCACTAATTTTGAAGGAGAATTGAGGATGTTAGAGGACTGGTTGATCAATCTAAGGATTGATAAGGAGGACTACATACCAGTTGAAATTCCAGAGTGTTCATGAATTCTTAGTTTCAGAATTGAAGAGGAGAGTAAGAATCCTAAAGATATAATTCAGGGGTAACTGAGTATCTCAAAATTTTATAGATGGAGATATGGAGAAGAAGATATGAAACAACCAATGAGCAACAACAACATCAAATTTCAGTAGCAAGTTTGTAGCAACATGTACCACTAAGAAGATAGATTGGATATGGAGAATGAAGATATGAGGATGTTGATGATGAAGGTGTCTCAAAGAAGAAATGTTGAACTAAAGAAGGTAATCAACAGTAAAGTACAATTGGTTTGCATCAAATATACCAATGGAAGGTTGAAAACAACAACAAGGAAGCAACAAGGCAACAAGGAAAGCAAGAAACAACATAAAGTTTGGGATCCAAGAGGATTTCAGCTAATGAAACTCGTGATCAAGAGATTATGAAACATTTTAACCTTGGGAGACTGATGCAGGAGAATTTTTCCTCCTAACCTAACCTTGTTTATTAGACCTAGGGGGGTATTTTGATTTTCTATGGGAGTGGGTTCCCTGTGATTGACTTAATGTAATTTCTATGTTTTATAAGTCTTGTAAATATGGGGGTTTGTTGATTTGATATTATTGAATATAATCAAATATTCCTTATTTATCATATCTCAAGAGTTTTGAGAGGAAGTTGAGGATTTTGTGGATCCTAAGGATTGTGAGAGGGATTTTAGGATCTTAACCAAATTATGGTTTCAAAGTCCTTTATAATTAAATTGTAAGCCTTTTATAAGGTATGGGTGTCCATTAAGTGATACAATCAAGCCAATGTTGAGGAAAGGATGATTACTAAGAATCGAGCCAGAGAGATAAGAAGCCCAAATTGTGAATTGGGTCGGAGAATTGTTTTCTTTGTAAAACTATGTACATAAGTTCATTAACAAAACTTTGCATTATGGTTCTTTGTGTAAATCTAATATTGAATGTTTCTATAATTATTCATGTATTGAGCGATTAAGTCCAAGATCGGACTTTGCAAGATTGTGTGCAGGTTTCAGGGTTTACGTCATGAAAGAAACTATTTGTGGACGAAGAAGGAATAAAAACCGTCAAATCCCTATCAGGATCCACATCGACCATCGGATTGAAGGTCATTTGTGTAGATACGTGAGATTAAGGATTAATCTCGATCATTGATCACATTTGGATCAACGATCTATATCATTTTGTGTGGTGAATTCTCATGACTATTGGATTAAATGGGAGATCAAGTTTGACAATCGGATCGTGGAGAAATATAGATCATTAGATCATAATACAAGTGAATGAGGGTCGTTATATTAAAGTAAAGAGTCAAACTTTATCGCATATTCATCGAACCAAAGCTTTGTTCATGAGTTAATATTGGAAGGATTAGATTAGATCCAGAGTAAAGCTCTTCCATAATGTTTAAGTTTTGCAACTTTGGACAGTCATTCTCTACATTGAATACCACAAAAGACCCAAGAAGAGAAGTCATCCCCACTAGAAAATAATAAAGAAAAAATTTAATATCCAGGAAGAGGAGTCAACCCCACCAGAAAAGTGACTTGATAATTATAAATAAGGGTTGGAATCTCCTCATTTAAACACACACTCAATCTCTCACTCAAGGAAAAGAAGGTGCAAGTTTGAAGGAGGGGTAGAAGACAGTGCAACTACAAATTTCTTGGTGTACCATATTGTTTGCTACCTCTTTGAGAGTTGCACTAGTATTGGGAGGTGACTCTGTATTATCTCTTAGTCTATTTCTTATGGTGGTAAACTTGTGAACTCTTGAATTGATTCTTCTAAGAAAGGATATTTGGTTTTCTCTCAAGGATTGGTTTTCCTGGGATAAATTTGTATGTTCTTGTGTCTATTGTGGATGGTTAATATTTATAAATCTTGTTATTTCCATTGCATTGTTATAGTTGATATTTTCAATTTATATTTATTCTATGATAACTGTGGTATGAAAGTGAATCTTGTTTTGAAATCATAAGGAAATAACTATCAAGATATGAGAATCAGAAAAATCAACATGGTATCAAAGCCTTGTTGAAATATTGCCACTACGCAATTAACCATCATTGCACTAACCTAAATCTTTGTAAATATCGTTGAAAAATTTATTGGAGGACATTGGGCCAAAATTTTTCATAGACCAACTCGCCCTAACCTAGTGCACCTACTGGTGCTCTCAACTTGCCAAAACATCAAGGTTGAATTTTGGTCTAAGTCAAAGGTTAAATTTCTGGTTAAAGTTTTTTTTTTTGTCAAAGTCAAGATGGTGACCAGTCTCAAGCTAGAAGGTAGGCTAGATGGTTCTACAAACTTCAGATCCTGGAAGGCTAGGATACTCTTTGTCTTAGACGAAAATGAGATTCAGAAGTATGTAAAAGAAAAGATCTCAAAACCAGAGAATGATGAACAGAAATCCAAACACAAAAGGAATGAACAAAAGAATAAAAGAATCTTGATATATTCTATAAGAGATCATTTAATTCCACACATTGTTGATTTGAAAAATTCCAAAGAGATGTTTGATGCCTTGGTGGGATTATTTGAAAGTAAGAAAACTAGCAGGAATTTATCCTTGAGAAATCAACTCAGTTGCATCATGATGAGAAAATTAGATTCAGTTGTCATTTTATTTATGAAGGTCTCCCAGTTGAGAGATCAAATTCAATCCATTGGAGACAAGGTTAATGATGTTGAGATTCTTACAATAACTCTTAATGGATTGCCTTCCTCATCGGAGTCATTTGTTTAGAGTATTTTTGGACAAGAGAAATTTCCTCGGTTTGATCGATTATGGACTGATTGTGTCCAAGAAGAGGCCTGAGTATTGTCCAAGAACATATTGTAGAAAACCCAGGATGAAGGGACTCAGCACTTACAACTCATGCAAGAAAAAAGAAAGTAAGAAAAAAATTCAGAAAGAAAAATACAAGTGAAGGATCATCTCTAGTCCGAAAACAAAAAAAGAAAGACCTCTCAAAGATCAAATGCTTTAATTGTAATACTTTTAGTCATTTTTCTTTCCAATGTCCTTAGAAGAAAATGAATGGAAGGAAACATGCATCAACAACTGATGTTGATGAGAATCCAGCACAAAAGAATACAAAGGAATCTAATCTTGATGAGTTGGCAGATGAACTACGAAAATAACACTTATTTTGAATATATGTCATTCTCCTTCCTTTACCATAAAGATGTCATTGATTTTTTTATGTTCTTGTTTTCATCTTTGTCTCAAGAAATTGTGGAGGTTACCATGGAAATTTTTTATGTTCTTTTCTTGTTCTGGGCAGGTTACCATGAAGTAATGATTGGTCACAACACTAGAAAAGTGTTTTTCTTGTTCTTGTCATTGTTCTTTCTTTTTCTTCTGAGTAGGTTGTAGGTGATATCTCTGAGAGGGATCTATGATGATAGTTGTAGATGGAAACAAATTATATGATCTTTGGTTTAATACATGGAGCAGATTGTTCAAACATGGATTTGTGGAAATGATAGTATACTTCCATGTATCGAAGGATATGAGGAAAGAAAACTATGGAAAGAAGGATACTCTTGGGATACATAGTGTCTCATATGGATATGGAAATGAGGAGTTGAATTCTCCAAAGGATGACCATACAATCTAGCTATCCATCCCTCAGACTATCATGAGGAGCCAACATAGCCATTGGATCTACCTAGAGATGATGTTGTGGCCAAGAAGAGGCCAATATGGATTTGTGACACTTTGCAGGATGAAAAGAGTTATGAGGAGAACAAGGAGCTCCACCAGTGGTGAGGCAGGTGGCCCCACCAAGTATCATCTCAGAGGGAGCTTATGTTAAGAGGGAGTCAACCCTCTGGATCCAGTAGGGAGGAGAAGCCTCCCAAGAAAGTTCATAAGAGATCAAACTTCAGATGAAGTCAATAAATGTAGAAAAAGTATATGGATCCAAATATCATATAGACTCATAGGGAGTCATTTTTCAAGAAGGAGCATGGTACTCTAGGATCGATGGCTACTAGATGAGCTTGGTTTTAACCAAGAATGATGTAGATTCCAACTTTTACCACAAGGTTGTTGATGATAATATGTTGATCTTGGTGTTATATTCTCATGATATGGAGCAGAGTGACTCATTGTTAAATGGAGTTGACCTCATATTTGAAAGTGGAGGATCTTAGATTGATGCACTATTTCTTGGGATTGGAGGTGTGGCAGAGACCAGGAGAGATTTTACTTGAATAAGATATACAATTGAGATTTTGTGCAGATTTGGTATGATGGACTACAAGTCCATGGCCACACCTATGGAGACACATCTGAAAAAGTTAAGTGAATCTAATTCATATTCATATTTGGTGGATCCCACTATGTGAAGGTAGTTGATTGGATCCTTTATTTACCTAGTTAACACTAGGCTAGATATTTTCTTTGTAGTAAAAACCTTGAGTTAGTTTATTGTAGAGCCAAGACACTACCATTGGGTTGTAGAAAAGCATTT
Organism: Picea engelmannii; assembly: GCA_009831015.1. Lineage (NCBI taxonomy): Eukaryota > Viridiplantae > Streptophyta > Pinopsida > Pinales > Pinaceae > Picea > Picea engelmannii. The sequence continues at coordinate 552,316 of ML781776.1, forward strand.
GTTGAGCTACCTACATGGTACAATTGGATATGACCTCATATATGTCTTAGGTGGTGAAGTCAAGTTGCACGAAAATACAAACTCTGACTGGGAGGGGAGTATAGTAGACACAAAGAGCACCTTCGGGTGTTTCTTTAGCCTAGGATCGGCTATGATATCCTGGTTCAGTAGAAAGAAGACATTTGTAGAACTCAGTACAATAGAGGTAGAGTATATCACATTCAGTGTCACAATTCGTGAAGAATTATGGCTTCAGAAACTACTTGCGAGACTATTTGATCAACAACTAGAGATGACCATGATACACTGTGATAACCAAAGTTGTTTCAAACTTTCATAGAATCTAGTATTTCATGATAGGTCAAAGCATATTGAGATGAAATACCACCTCATCTGAGACATGGTATAGAAAGGATCATTGAATCTCCAATACATATCCATAGATGAGAATATTGTAGACATTCTCACCAAATCCCTATCGAAGGTGAAGTTTGAATACTTCAGGGACAAGCTTGGCGTGATGAAGAATGTCTCCCTCACTGAGAGGGAGTGTTAATTTTTTGGGAATCAAGGGGAATGCATTCTCTTCCGATGACCATGTGACTTGGCTAATAAGAATGGACCAAGTGTAGACTTTATCCTTGATCATGTGACTTGACATGGACAGATGAACACTCAACGTACATATGCATCAGACAAACATTCTCCTTTGATGGCCATGTAACTTGGTTAAGGATAATGGTCCAGGGAGTTGATGTTATCCATATATTATCATCAATTAGGCATTGTCCTTCGATGGCCATGTGACTTGGCTAGGGAGAATGGACTAGGGTGTTGATGTTCTATGTGTATTAGCATCAGGAAGAAATTATCCTCTGATGGCCATGTGACTTGGATAAGGAGAATGGACCAAGTGTGGTATTTATACTTGATCATGTAAATTTACAAGAACCATTAGATACCCAAGGTGCTATGTGGGATAATAATACATCAAGTAGGTGCTATGTGGGAGAAGTATACATCAAGTAGGTGCTATGTGGTAGAAGTATACATCAACTAGGTGCATGCCAAAGAAGACTACATCAACCATGCTCAAGGAAAACCTTTCTATGAAAGAATAAATACAAGTATGGAGAATGTCTCCCTCGTTGAGATGGAGTGTTGAATTTTTTAAACTTCGGGCACTCATTCTCCACATTTAATACCATAGAAGACCCAGGAACAGAATTCAATCCAACTGGAAAATAATATAGAGAAAAATTAATATCCAAGTAGACAAGTTGGCCCCACTAGAAAAGTGACTTGATGATTATAAATGAGGATTGATGTCTCCTCATTTTAATGCACACTCAATCTCTCACTCAAGGAAAAGAAGGTGAAAGTTTGAAGGAGGAGTAGAAGACACTGCAAATTCAAATTTCTTGGTATACTATCATGTGCACTACCTCTTGGAGAGTTGCACTAGTCTTGGGAGGTGAATCAATATTATCTCTTGGTATATTTATTATGGTGGTAAACTAGTGAACTCTTGAATTGATTCTTCTAGGAAATATTGTTGGTTTTCCTCCCAAGGATTGGTTTTCCCAAGATAAATTCTTGTGTTATTGTGTCTATTGTGCATGGTGTTGGAGCCACCCCTGTTTTTCTATCCCTTCACAAGTTTCATTCTTAATGCTTGAAATCTAAAAATGATTTTCATTTTTCCTCTGAGATATCGATGATCTCTGAAGCTTGATCACACGATAAGCAATGATTATTCCACTCTTGAAACAAGTCTTACCTGTCATAAAATGTTTCCTCTTTCATTCTACTTCAGGATCTCGCAGATCAGATACTATAGCTCATGCAGTTCACACGTCCCGAGTCACGAAACAACGAAGTTGTTTTAACTTTTCACTCAAAACAGTAACGAGGGTAAAGTTTTCCCCATATCATGTTTAAACGTCGTCGGGGTTTCGCACCTCGGCGATCGCCAAACCCAAAAATTTATTTTCATAACCCCGATAGTCGAGAACACGAGTTCCTTATTTGAGTAACTCATGTCAAGGTTAAGGGTAAAATCTAAATCGTGGTAAAATATCCTCTCGGCATTTCGCCACTCGACGTTGTCCTTTTTGAAAGTTTGACCATCTAAACCCCGACTCGCAAAGTCACGATGCAGTTATAACGTGATTGATTAATTACTTAATCCAAGATTATCTTCCCTTTTAATTAATTCATGTTATCGCAATCTCGCGGTTTCGCAGCTCAGCATGTAAATCTCTCGGAAACTTATCTTCGAAGCTCCGAGTCGCGATATGGTGAATATAATAATTATAAAATTAATCAAGCCCCAAATCATGATTATATTTAATTAAACCAAAATTGATCTTCACAGTCTCGGGTGTTAGAGACTCAAAATGGTAAAGGAAAATCCTCGATATAACGAGTACCAAAACACTGTTAACAGCGGTAAAATCGAATTAATTAAGCTAAATCAATGAATATCCCATGCTTTGATGTCTACATGATTTATGAGGTAGCCTTTTTCCTCCATGCACCAACTGAAATTTTAAAACCGCCAAAATTTATGACATTAATGAGGAAATAGGGTAAATCAATGTATAAGATCGGATTTTTATGGCAGAATTTATTTCCAAATGTGATTTGATAGACTTGTTCTGAAAGGTATTGAGTTTTTGAGTATATATCAGAGTTTTATTTCATTATAACAAATGAATTTTCATAGCACACAGAGCTCACCACCTCTGAGTAACTGACTTCTGTATGTATACGCAGTTCTATCGCAGAAGAGCTAAAACGCAAGCTTCAGCCATGGCTCCGCGAAAAGCAGCAAAGGCGAATGTTGAGGTTTCAGGATAAGGCTAAGACAATGTCTCTGATACTTCACCCCGAAGTATCAACTCGGTCCCGAATTGGTCATATGTTTCAGATATTCTGCAAGCAGAATTGGTGGATTATTCCGATGACTCCGATGACAACGAAAGAGATGATTTAACCACCAAGTACAAGATAGTTGTCCAATCCGGAATGCACAGAGTAGCAGCCAGACCACAGTTGCTTCCATATTATGATATGGTCCGATGGGCATTGGACCATGTGGACATACCGACCAGGACTATCATGAACGAGCAAAGAGTCACCATCGAAACTTTCAGGCCAGAGCATCTGCAAACCATGTATAAGCTATCCACGACATCCGACCACACATATGGCGTTGATTTCTTGGAAGAATTCAAGGAGAAGGAATGCGAACAATATGATAAAACCATGTACAGTTTGATAAAGGATTGGGTTTCAAACACCGCGAAGTTCAGAGCTGATACCCACGGCATCTATTCAATCGCTTCGTTAGAACCGCAATACAAATATGTGGCCATGATGACATGCCAGTTATATGGGAAAGAGGACACATCGCATTTTTTCCTTGCGTGGGTGCCTCTAATGTTTTGGGTCGCCGAAGGCTGTTCCTTTAACTGGGCAAAGATGCTTTCAGATAGCTTAACCAATCGGGTCACAGAGTATCGGGAGAAGAAGGAGAGTGGGAAGGTGTCATCATTATTCATGTCCGCATATATTATGGATGCAATTTGTTCTATGACACCATTTCCATTGATGAGCTAGAGTTGGACTCCCGCCGAAGACGAACCCATACATGTATATCATGCAAAATTATGGGAAAATAAAGCAGAAAATTTTGCGTATGAAATTTTTAAATGGGTGATGGTGCCCCTGCATGTCACCATTTTTGGTCACCCGCCACCCCGGATCTCGGACAGCATAGTAATGAATCTGAGCAGCATAGCAGATTGGTATGTGGAAGCAGAATTTTCATACCTCAGAGTTTTTGGGGCTTTTGTTCCCCCACATGCGCTGCCATTGTTCATTCCCGACAAGTTGGCTTGTCGCAAGGTTGCTCGACAAATGGTGATTGGAAGTGTAAGCAAATAACTTAAAGGGTACTCGAAGAAGGTATGGTCGTCATTTCCTGTTTGTTTGAATTCTTATTCTTTATTAGATTTCGGGCATGCCAAAGCCGAGGCGGTAGCTTTGGAAGACCTAAATTTGGTCTCCATCGAATACAAGAAGCACGATCCACAGAGGGTCATGATCAATCATTTGGCTAATTGTGGGCTCAAGAGATTTGAGCATGAGAATTCACCCTCGGATGACATTTTCTAAGGAGCAAGGTCCTATGAGGAAATTCTAGCCTGGATTCAATCCTTGGCACCCGAGGAAAGAGCCAATGTTTTGAAGTTCCAGGAACATCGACGTAGTTGTCTTCCCGTTGTGTTGCGAGGTGAGGGTCCAGGTATTTCGGAGACAAAACAGAAGGATGTCGAAGGTTCTAAGGATGCAACTCCCGACCAAGGAAAACACCAAGATGAGGGGGAACAAACAAAGTATGCAGAAGCAGAGAAAAAGACTCCAGACCCACCAAAGAAATAGAATCCAGAGACAGAGATAAAGACTCCAGAACCGTCGAAGAAGCAGAGTCCAGTCGATACTCCAAGAAAATCAGCGAAGCAGACCAGAGAACCCATCACATTAGTTACCCCCTTACAGTCGATGCAGTAAAATATCAATGCAGGATGGATTTTCAACGAAGAGTTGAGGCCCATAAGAGTAGAAGAACTCCCTCTGAATGAGTTTTTCTTCAATAAAAAGAGAAAAGAAGTAGTAAAAAGGGAATTCTACTAGGAAGGAGAGTCGACTGCCAAGAAGTATAAAGTTATGACCGAGGGAAAGGATAAAAAGAATGAGCAATTCACCACTGAAATAGTAGGGACACTAGGAGCGTATGCCTCGGTGAATCAATTCTCAGTCGGGCTCTTAAAGAACCAACTTAAAAGAAAAAATCGCCTAATTAGGACCCTTGAATCCAGACTGGCCACAGCAATAGAGAATGCTAAAGATCATGCAAGCATGGAAATAGAGTAGGCCAGATTGGCCAATAAAAATGAAATAGAGATGCTCAAAACTAAGCTTGAGCAAGCACAGTTGGTGGTCCGGGATGGTCGGATGCAAGCAAGCCAGCAGAGGGATTTGATCAAACAACTGCAGGCTAAGGTAGAGACCGCCGAAAGTGGAATGATAAACATCGGGATGTTCAAATCCCAAGCGATCGAGATTCGGGGCAGAGTCTCTGCGGCGCAGCGAAATTTGCTCGCCAAGATAGAAGCGATCCGAGACAATTGTTTGCTGGTAAATCAGGTGTCCGAGAACTTATCTACCAAAGAAAGGGATGCCGGAGCAACTCGGGTCGCCTTCCAGGAGGTTGTGATAGCTACGAACAATAGGGTTTTGGCAGGTACTCCCAGGTTCACCATTTTAGAGAAAACCATAGGAAACATTATGTTAAAGGAATGGGAGCATAACATCGTTGAAGGCAAGTAGCAAGCCCAAAAGATAACCAATTCCTTAGAGGAATCCTTTAATTCTATAGACGATGATCTGTTGGGTATTGACAGTAGAGGTAACGCTGAAACGTTGATGCAAATGAATGTGGAAAGGATCTCGCTTGATCTGAAGGAAAGAGAAGAAAGCGATTCGGCCGATATCTCTCAAATGACTATGGTAGACATAATCCAAGTGGATAAATGCATGATTAAGCCCAGCACGCAATTATGTGCCATCAACATTATAGATGGACAAATGGAATACATGTTGTAGCAGTTAGCCCAAGAATGTTACTTCTTCGAAGCCAACTGTCAAGCAGAACCATCGCGGCTAATATCTCAGCTGGTTGAAAGATGTATCGCTTGTACTGAGCTCGCGCAACGACAAACATCTGGCACCAAGTGAGGATAGAGTAGGAGAAATGGAGCGATTGCAATCCTCCCTATCATAACTGGAATTTTGTGACTATTGAGATTCTACCTTATTTGTAAAATTGTATAAATATACCACAGAAAGAAATACAAGGGGCTGGACCTTTTTGTGTCGTTTGTAACAGAGTTTTTTACATTTGAGAGTTAATACAAGAAGATCTGGAGATTCTCAATTGCGTCACGACTGTGTTACAAGTTTGCTTCCTTGTATCTCATATTTCATTTCATTTCATATTCTTAATCGATGTGCTTTGTTATAATTTAGTACGACAACTACTATACCGAATGAATTTTGGTTTTCTGCAATTGTTTACTGTTTTTTCTCTGTACCAGCTATCAGCAGGTGTAAGACCAGTCTGCATTTTCAGAATTCTACACATATTATCTGCTACATCGGTTATTTCCTTACAATTTTCCTTTTTTATTTATGCGTGAGACTCTTCCCTGGTAGGAGCCTCACACCATAGACAGCTAAATTTTTTTCTCCCACCTCACACCTTTTATTAAAATATAATACAGTTACGGGAAAGAGCCTTGTGATTTGCATCCCTATTTTATTCCTAAAACGGTAAATTCTCTTTTATACGACCAAATTGAGACAGCACTTAATCTCTCTATGAAGTTTTTACCACCTTTACTGTTCCTCCATGACTATCCCTGTACCAACACAGCCTAATATCGAACCCAAACTATCGAACCAAACGCACATTTCCTTAAACCTTTTCGACACAATTCTTAAGATGGCTACTAACCGGGTCGAACTTGAACGTTCATGGGCAGCCATTGAACAATATATAACTATCCAAGAACAGTTGGAAGCTAGACAATGCCAACGTAAAAATCTTCCCTAGTTTCCTTTGCCGAAAGTTGACGTTTCTCTCTTCTCCATCTTTTACCCACTTTCGGATGCCTTGACACTGTACTTCTAAGCCTTAAGTACAGACTCAGGACCAACACATGGTTAATATTTCTATATCTTGTTATTTTTCGTTGCATTGTTGTAGTTGAGATTTTCAATGTATATTTATTCTATGATAATTGTGGTATGAAAGTGAATATTGTTTTGAAATCATAAGGAAATAACTATCAATATATGAGAATCAGAAAAATCAACACATATCAACGACCAGAAGCATCCCTGACTTCAGAGTCTGAAGAGGTGGTAAAAGGATTTAAGAGTTAGAATATCAGAGTGTAAATTGAAAGAAGACTCCAAGAGGGAAGGTTAGATCAACAACGATGATCAATCAAATAGGTGAAAATATCAATGGATCAGAAGAAGACGCATGGAAATATTCTATTGGAGGCCAACTATCACAGTGGTAGAATATTGGAGGAAGAAGTGTTTGATCGACGACCCATATTTTTTGGGGGTAGTTAAATCAATGGTCGAAATGATGACATGTGGTAACATCACAGTGGTTATCGAAGCCCCTTTTCAGAGTCCAATAGTTGGAGAAATATGATATAAGAACACATGAATGGATTGGATCTATTCAAATTTGAGTAGATCGATGGCTATCAAAGTGACACATGGAAGTTGATAGAGGTCGTGACAGAAGGAATCAATGAATGAGGAAGTGGAAATGTGGAAGTTGGAGCCACAAGTAAAAGCGTGACATGTGGAATCCATGTGCAAGTCCATTAACAAACACTTGGCGCAGTCGAAGAAAATATGAATGAATTGGGACCATAGATCTTACGTTAGATCAATAGTGGAGGATGATCCATTAGTGATCGTTTATAGTGAATGATAAATAGTAGAGGTTATTCTAGACATCAGAGTCTGGAAGGAAGGGTGCAAGAATTCAGAGTGGTGTATTTTAGAGTGTCGCGGCCTAATAGGAGTCCGAAAGGGGGAGATCTGAAAATAATATCTAACCGTTGGATCATATCATGATTAAATCATAACCATCTGATTATTAGTCAATCCATTTGAAATCAAATGAGATATAGATTGTTCAATTAAAGCTAGATCGACAGTGAGGATTCAAAGATTGAATAGTCTGAGGCATGATAGGGATCGTCCATTGTGTGGCGATCAATGGTGGAAATTGAAAGGGTGAAAAGAGTCATATGGCCTAATGTTACACATCAAAAGTACACACTTAAGTACCTCAGACTAAGTGTCATGGGTGTTGTCAAAGTGTCATATGCACCTTGGTAAGTGTCGCATACACCTTGACACCATAAAAGAAAATTTGTCAATCCCTAGTCAATGTGGCAGAGAAATATATCATATGAATTATTCATTATTATTCATATGAAGGTCAAAATATTATGTGCACATGAATTATTTATTAATATTCATAAAAAGGAAATTAATTTAGTGTGAGAATCCACCTCACATTTAGTTTCCTAATCTAAAGGAGAGGTTGAGAATCTCATGGATGGTTGAGATATTTTCTCAAACAAAAATCCTAATTTGGTGGATCTTGTGAGATATTTCCTCCTTAAAATCCTTGAGAGATATTTTCTCCCTAAAATCCTTGAGAGATATTTTCTCCCTAAAAATCTTGGAGATCTCATTTTAGTGGATCTAGTGAGTGATATTCTCCATGGTGGTTGAGCCTCCAAATCCTATATAATGAGACATTCCCATGGAGAAGAGGATGAATCTTGGAGATGTCAGACTTATGACCATGGGATTCATGCAAGGGTTGGATGGGGAAAGCTTGGAGGAGTTGCAACTGACATCATTCGTGGTCTGTAAGTTTTCCCTGTTCTCATTTAATATGATTGGCCTATTTCCTTCAAGTATGCGGTTTAATGTGCTTGTCTATGTTTAATTTAATTTGCATAGATGAATTTTCTTTGCCTAATCCATTAGAGAAGAAGGAAGTCTCTTGTTTCTTGTTGTTCATTGCAGGTATTGATTTGCGCTAGGAATTGGATTAAGCTTGTGGATAGGAGAAACTAGGAGAAACATCGTAAACCTAGTACATCCTACTTTACCTTCTTATCTCTTTTTCAATAAGAAAAATGAGCTTATATGAATGGTAGTGTCCAAATGATTGTTTATGTCTTGGTATAGGGGTCAATAATCCAAGGGAAAGTCCACCTGTCCGCAGGGGAATATTTTTGTAATAGAAATTGGCGACTCCACTAGGGAAGGACATTGACTCGTTTTTCCTTGGATTGTCAAAAAATTTTCCCACCTTTAGATATTATTTGTTGTTTGTTTCTGATCTACCACCCTTTTTCTCTTATTCATTGAAGATTTCATAGAGTCTTTGACAAAGTTTTCTGAGTTTTTAGCCTTTTTTCTGAGTTTTTGGGAAGGGCAACACTCCTCTACTGTGTACACCAGAGTGTTGATATAGAATCAACGCTCCCCTGTAGTGTATACTAGAGCACTGTAGCACTCTGTCCCTTTGTAAACAGGAGCGTTGATCTCCTTTTCTATATTTTTCTGCCCCTTTCTGCTCACTTTTTCTTAGTTTGATCCTAAGGGGATTTTTTCTTAGAGACCTTTGAATACTCTTGAATTTGTTTTGCTAAGAGTTGGGAATTTATCACTCATTTATATTTATCCTTTGAGTCTACAAATTTTCTCTTAGTTGTGGTCCCCTTGGGTTAACATGATCCCTTGGTTCTTTTTGCCTTTTGATTTTATATGATCTTCATCTCGTAAAGATTTCAGATTGCTTGATTGTTTAGGATTGTTCATCAACTAAGGTTTACAAAGGTTGCTTGGTATTGAGCCTTCTTGTCTTCCTGTGAAACATCTCATTTTTTTGCATGAGTATGACTCTTATGAAAACCTAGCTTTATTTTTGTTTCTTGATGATTACCGTTTGAGGATTTTTGTGAGTGATTGTTTTCTTTCTATTTTGGATCATTGAGTTCTCGATTGAAGAGGTTATCCCCTACTTGTTTTCTTTCAGTTCTCATCACTTTGAGTGTGCTTTGTTTGATTTATTTTTTCTTTGTAGTTCTTTGTATCAAACTTAGATCTCTTTCATATAAAAGTTAAGAAGAAAAATGTTTGCATATCTCCTTGCATGGTTAATCAAACGAAAAAAAAAAAAAAAATCATTCATTAGGAAATTTGTTTTGGTTCATATTTTGGAAAAAGAGCTAGTTTTGCATGTGCATTTCATTTTTCAAAAACATTTGCTTGCTATTTTGGAATCATATTGATCTTGTAAATTGAAAGTTGCATTGTTTTGAGTGCTTTCTTGTGTTAAGAATAATAGTACTATTCTCCTTCCCATACATAGAATTCATTGAAATAAAGAATTGCATATAATCATTTTGCATTCTATTGGAGTTGAGACTCTTACTCATCATCAGTTTCATCTCTATAAACCCTTTGAGTTAAAATCCATTAAAATCAACCATGCACTAATAAAATCAACTCAAATATTTTTTGTTTTTAGCACACCAACAATAGCCTAGAATTAGGGTCTTTGGACTAGATGAAGTGAGAAAATTATCTAAGACTACTAAATAGACTGTAGAACACTAAAGAGCGTATAAATCAAACTTCTATATAATCATAGTTGGGAACCCCCTCTCACACAGGGTTTAAACATGAGGTCATGTGCAAAAGAGAAGTGGAGATTACCCCTTCAAAGCTTAACCAATCGTAGCGGACATATTTTATATTGGGGTTTGTTCTTGAGAAACCATTGGTTTCATTTGGTCTCAGTATTTCGTGAACTCCGAATCTGTTCGGATTCCTCTAGAGTCCTACTGGTCCACTTGTCTTCATTTCTCTTGAAGATATTCGAACTTTGATATCCTGCCCATACATTCGGTCTCGACTGTCGATTGTACTCCCCGGAGGCTGATTGTGAGTTGGTAACCTTAGTGGCCTTTCCTAGGTACCTACAGAGGTGACTGTGGGGGGATTTCCATGGTACCTGGGGAAGACGTTGTATCACACTCTCGGTACCCTTGTAGGGTGATCCTACGAAAGTGAGGGTTGATTTCACTAAGAAGTGTTGTTATGTGGAGGTTGGGGTAACTGCTTCTCACTTCTTCGTTGGTGGCTTGATATCCCATCTTTGAAAGATCATTAAATATGTTGTTTCTTGGTTGATTTATTTTAGTTTTCATAAGAGTGTGTTTCTTTGTTTTTCATAGTCATCTTTAGGATCAAAATTTTCACAATATACAAGGTATGGAACCTAACACTCAGGAACCTCAACATAATCTTTCTTACAAAATAGTGATCGTAGATCACACTTCTGAAACCGAGAGCGTCACTCCTAGAAGTGGCCATCACGTTGAAGAATCGGTCCCAGCCTTCGTAGAAATCTTGGAATATTTTTTGAATCCTTTTTTTATTGATCCACTTGGCAAACTACTCATTGATCCACCATCCACAAGATACGTTGATTCCTTTTCTTCATACTATTTACCGCTCGGTTCAACCACTACACCATCCTTTGGCATGAACCCACCGATTTTTGGTTTTCCTGAAGGACTTGAGAATTCATATTTTTCCACAACTCTCGTAGTTGATACTACTGGTTCTTATTCTTTACCGAAAACATCAGTGACCCAGATAACCCTGACTCAACCACTTGCGCATTCATCTCCTCTTGCACATGCATCAGGTAATATTCTTGCTTCTTTTTTTCCACACATACACACGCCAAGTGATTTACTTGGTCCTCCCATAGGTCAAATGGCCAAAAATAAATTCATTGACACAACCACAGTTACACAAGATACTCAAACTCCATCTCACACATCACAAATTAGTACTCCCTACATTGGAGGTAAATCTTCAATGGGAGGCCAACCTTCAGCTGGGGGACAACCTTTAGTTGCAGGGAAAAAATTTACTAGGGCGCAACCTACATGGCGCAACATCAAAAAACATGAGGTAAAATCACTCCTGCAAGTCCTTGTATCACTACTACCACCGGTCTGTATCCTGGCTATCCATATCCAAGAGTTGTCAATCCTTTGTGGACTCAACCCAATCCGACGAGAATTCCTCTGGAAGGAATTATTCCCTATCAATCTGTAAACCCCATGATTCAAACACAATAGTCCCTTCCACCACCATAAATAGGGGAACCAAAAATTCAACCACAGTACGTAGTAGTTCCATCTGTTCAATCAGAGTACATGGTTGGAAAAATAGGACAACCACCTTACATAGGTGGACAACCCGGACAACCACCTTATATGGGACGACCATATAGTTTTGTCATCTTTCCACAACCTGCATACGGTCCTACTGGTGTTCCCACACAATATGGTTATCACCAGTATCAACAACCTAACCGAAAATTATCGTTCTTGGCTACGTTAGATCATCCAAATATGTCGTGTTTAACAAATGATCCCATCCTTCATGCCTTTTTTTGGCCCACCATCCCTGCCAAATTACCATCTAGCATTCTGAAATTTGATGAAAAACCTAGGGAAGATCCTAGCAATCATGTTATGACTTTCTACTAATGGTGTTTTTCCAACTCTTTGATGGACGATTCCATTTGTCTTAGACTTTTTCAGAGAACATTTACAGGTGCGACATTTACATTTAATGGTTGTTAGGAACCAAATACTAATATAGCATAGAAAAACCTTAGAAAAAGTACTCAACGCCTTGAAAAAGAGATAATTTCAGATAATAAGCCTCTTCGAGGGGGCAACCTCCTTTTACCCCACTTAAATGTTTAAGTACAAGATAATTCAAAATGAAAATGTCTCCTTGGTATATATAGGAGACTAGGAGGTATAATTACAACTAATGGCCTAAAGCCGACATAAATAAAATAACATTTCTAATATAATATGCCGCAATTAAGGGGTAATGAGCCAATATTAGGGTTTCAATTGCCCCTCCCCTTGAGACAAGTGTTGTCTACAATGTTTGAGTAACTTTGGATGCTTCTGTATAAAAGACTCATCTTCCCAAGTGGAATCTCCAGTCGGTAGTTTCCTCCATTTAATGAGATACTCTGAAATGGATCTATTCCTCAGCTGGTGAATTCTTGTGTCAGTGATGGATTCAGGTTCCAATATGATTTTTCCTTCCTCGTCAAGTTCTGGAAATATAGTTTGAACTGGGATCTTGTCGCCTATAACCTTCTTTAAGCATGAAACATGGAAAATTGGGTGTACTCGTGAAGATGAAGGAAACTCTAATTTGTATGCCATAGTACCAATCTTTTGCAACACCTTATAAGGGCCATAGTACTTTGGTGATAATTTATTATCCTTCTTGGCTTTCTTGAGGGACATCTGTTTGTATGGTTGTAGTCTTAAAAACACCCAAT
>ML781776.1:579449-609234 GCA_009831015.1 Picea engelmannii
AATTGATTAGGTTCTAAATATAAAGAAGTAATTCGTACCTTTTGTGTATGTGGCACATTATGGAGATCAAAGAATTGCTCCATCTGAAGTATCCATGTGATTGGGTCCTTGCCATCAAACTTCCTCATATCAATCTTAGGAATTTGGTTGGTATTTAAACCAAAGTTGGAGTTTCTCCATTCTTGATTCACCTTCCTTGTGTCCTCATCATAAATTTCATGGGATTCATTTTCACTTTCAGGTGTCTTCTCTATTACGAAATTTTTCAATACTTCCATGATCTCCCCTTTTAAACCATCCATCTTAGTATCCAACTTAGCTTCCATTGAATCCATCTTAGTATCCAACTTAGCTTCCATTGAATCCATCTTAGTATCCAACTTAGCTTCCATTGAATCCATCTTAGTATCCAACTTAGCTTCCATTGAATCCATCTTCTTTTGTAGTTAATTTATGTCCCTACGCATTTCTTCACCTTCATCAAGAGTCCAAGTAGGATTTTCTGGAGGCTTAGTTGGTGTAGAAATTCCCTTTTTTGGTGGAATGTTGGCCAAGTATCACTTTTGAACCTTGATTTTGAGGTGGTTCTTCTAGACAATATTTCTTCTATTGTATCTCCCAAGTTTTATCCCTTCTGGGTATGAAAATTTATTTTATGTAGTTATCTGATATTTCTTCTCTGCAATGCCATAGGTCTAATCAAAATTTGATGTGCCAAGTGGAATTTATGGTAACTTCCCCACAACTTGTCGATTTTTGTCCTTTCCAGGAGATCTCATTTATATAGATTTCCCCGCACAAAATAATTAATATAAAATTCTGAAACTCACACAAAAAATACTACAGACTGTCCACGATCCAATGAAACTAGTCCCACTCAATTTGGATACTATAGGAAGAAGTTATGATTGTTTTACCTGGAACTCCTTCTTGAGACTACTCAATAGGACTATTCAGATACCCTATCTTACACAGGGTGTATCTACAAATTTAAGATGACCCAGAAGCTGAACTTTTTACCATAGATACCTTACTAATTTTTGTAAATATCCTTTGAAGTTCTAGGTCTGAAAATTTACAGAAACGTTTTTATAGCGAAAAGTCTGCAATGACTCATTTCAGGATTATTCCAGAACCCTATCTTGTACAGGTTGTATCTCTGAAAGCATAAGGCCTCGGGAGATGAATTTTGAACCCAATGTATCTTTCTCCATCTACTAAATATCCTCCAAGCTGTTTCTTTTGAAACATTGTAGAAAAAAATTTATAGTGAAAATTCCAAGGTGTCTTAGATGTAGTAGCGAAATCCCAAGACCTTGAGCTCTGATACCATATGTTAGGAGCCAAATACCAATATAGCATAGAAAAAAATCAGAAAAAGTACTCAACACCTTGAAAAAGAGATAATTTCATATAATAAGCCTCTTTGAGGGGGAAACCTCCTTTTACCCCACTTAAATGTTCAAGTACAAGATGATTCAAAATGAAAATGTCTCCTTGGTATATATAGGAGACTAGGAGGTATAATTACAACTAATGGCCTAAAGCCGACATAAATAAAATAACATTACTAATATAATATGCCGCAATTAAGGGGTAATGATCCAATATTAGGGCTTAACAATGGTACATTAAACTGTCAAGTAACTCTTTTTTTTACTTTAATTCTCTTACCATGGCTTTCCTAACACATTTTCAGTTGCCTATACAATAGGAGAATGGTACAAAAATTTTGACATCTCTCTGAAAATACTCTTTCACCCACATCTTTGATCATATTCATGAGTGGCGATGATGGAATCGGTTGATTAAAGCTCCAATTCTGGACCAAGTCCTCACAGATTAGTTTACAAAGTCACTCTTGCCTCCCATCACCCGTGATGTTACTATGGGAAACGTAGTTACTATGGAACAGTATATCAACCATGCATAGTATTTGTACTTGGTTTACTCCCATTCTGACACACTTTACGATATGATCCCTAATGTTCCTCATCCATCGAATGATCCATTAAGACCTACTTTGGAATCTAGTTATGTTCCAAACACCACAACTACTTCCGCTCCGACTCAAAACTCCAAGGTGAATGTAGTCCAATCCAGTTCATCTTAAAAACCAGGAGGTAAGAAGAAAAACAAGGGAAAATCCAAGAGACCTTCTAATGAGAAGGATAATCCTAAGTTTGTTGATACTCAACCGACAAGGAAACCTAAATCTCCTTGTATGATTTGTGAGGAAGACCACTACACGAAAGACTACCCTCATCGTGAGGATGTCGCTAAATAATTGAAGGGTGCCTCCCAACCTGTTCAGGAGCAACATTTCATTTCACAAAACCCTGTCCCTCTACAAGGAGGCGACCCAAGTCATTCCCACCATGGGAATGCTTTCACAAGTGCCTCTGAGGTTTACATGTGTAATACGATTAATGTTAAAACTCATGAAAATACTTATGACACTACTCCAGGTGATCAAAATAAATGGAAGGTTATCAACCACCTTCTAAATCTACTCCTCCTCCATCTTCCAATCCTCTTCAAATTGAGAAGTCGATTTATAATGCAGCATTGTGCTCGTTGATCTAGGTGATCAAATTTTGCTCAAAAATAAAAGTGCTTGGAATCGCTTCAAAATAGACACGTGTAGGCCTCGTTGACATGGACCCAATGCAACTTGAACGGGCTCAAATAGATGTCGTATGAGAAAAATATTGTGTTCTGTTCATTTTTCCAAACATGCAAAATTTTCTTGACTATACAGTCTGTACAGTGTTGATGTGGAAGGTGATGTGGCATGGTTGTACAGGTGACATGGAAGAGTGTTGATTTGGCATGTTGACAAGGAAATTTTTATGGCAGACACATAGGTGAATTAGATGTTGGCACGTGTCATTAGTTGGAAAGTGTTATGGTACCATGTGGCCCAATCGTGGCACCCCTTCAATTTAATTGTAAAGTGGTAAAAAAATTATGACTCCACAGGAGTCGAACTCGTGACCTCCAGGCGGGGATAATTATTTGGCAAGGTTCGGGCTACCATCCTGCCCATGGTGTTTCTTAACATATATAGTTTGTTAAAAATTATTTGAATTCGAACTATGGGATGAGCAACAGAGTAAAGGGTTAGGGCCTAATCCCCAGCCCCCAATTCTTATGATACCATATGACTAGTCCTTTAAAATTTGGTGTGGGAACCTCCATTGCATAGCATCCGGTCTACACGGCATCCATACAACTCTTTACATCTAGCGCGCGGGGCTTGCATGTTCATCCCTGGTCCATAGCATATATTGCAACCGCTACATATAACTGTTGGCTCGGGGTTAGAAAATTGAGTTTATCCCTCTGATCCAGATGGATATTGGTGGCCACCCACCTTTTCTAACTGGCTCAAAATAGTTTTCTGGCAATTTTGGTAATTTACTATTTTTAGCAATTTTTCACTTCCAGAGCTGTTTTGAGGCCCTAAATAATGTTTTTTGGGAAAAGGGAGAGAAATATATGGATTCCATTTATATTTCCCCCAAAATTAATCTCCTCAAAAATACCTTTCCAATGGGTTATCATACGCCTAAAATGGAGATCGTATGCAAAAGTTACGACCCCGGGAAGTTGATGTACTAACTTACCCAAACGGGGCCCACATGACTTTTGGTGCTTCATCTCCTAGGGATAGGTTTTTGGATGTATAAGGTTTGGAATTCCTATTTATTTTAAAAATTCCTTCAGAGCCTCATTGTAATCATCTTCTTGCGAATGAGCACAGTCGTCACATCTCTTCTCAGAGATAAGTTGTCACCATTCCAACAAGCTTGTTTCCACTGCATTTTACAGTTTCAGCTTATTTCCTTATTGAATAGAAAACGAATTTTACTGTATCTCTGTTATTTTTTGTTAATCACATGTTAATAATCTATAGTCATTTCATTATGCTCATAAAATTTGGATCAGTGGTATCATAGTGTTCTTCTCCTTGTCGTCTTAATGCATGTCCCCAACGAGGTCGGAGTACAAAGAGTTGGGTCTCGAGCTTGTTTCTCTTAAGGAAAAAATCTCTCGCATGCCAAAGAGACCTCTCATGGAAGGATAAAATAAATATGACAGGACAAGAGATCCTTTCAAATTGTTGATTAAGGAATCCCTCACGCAAAAAAGGAACGAGATGATGGATAGTTTCACACAAATCCTTCGGCGGCTACCAACAGGAGACGCATCTTCTTCGAGTGGAGGCGCCACCCCCTTCAAGGTACAAATAAACTTCAATATTCCTATATTTGAAGGTCATATGGGCGTAGATGTTGTAGACAAGTGGTTGAATCTACTAGAAGGTTATTTTTCTTTCCATAACTTTTTGAATAGAGAAAATATTACTTTTTTGCTCCTCAAAGTTGTTCCCCATGTCAAAGATTGGTGGGAAACTTTCTGTGAGCAAAAGGAAACAAAGGAACCCTCATTATTTACAGTCATGGCCACCTGGTAATCCTTCAGGGATGTTATTAAGGAACAATACTACCCTGTCGGACGTTATGACGACTTGTATACCAAATGCACCACACTACGGCAAGAAAGAGACCAAGCAGTGCTAGATTTCACAAATATATTCCATACCTTGCGCACCAAGTTGGGTATTAAAGATTCGAAGTGACATCTAGTGCTCAAGTATCATGGTTCTCTACATAGATACATCCACACCAAAATGGAATTTATGTATATCTCATCCTTAGGCACATCCTATCGATATGTCGTCAAAATCGAGAAAAATCTCAAACAAAAGACACAGTAATTTGGGCCTTGGAACCCCTCACAACAAAATCCAGGAAAGGGTGGACCCAACCCATAGAACAAAGTATAGAGAAAATATGGATAGTATCAAGACAACCAGTCCAAGATGCAATCAAAGAAGGACACTAGAAAGACAAAGAAAGATACCGGGAAGTGTTGTGACTTCCATAAGAGCGCTTGGAATAACATTGTTGACTGTCTCTCAAAGCAGTCATTGGTGGCCGAAGTGAAAGCCTCTGAATAAAATGCAGGTTATGAATCTGAGCCAGAACCAGAAAGGGGAAGATAGATCATTGATGTAGAACCCAGTGCCATCATTTCTACCACCAAGCTCTATCCTGGTGAACCAGATGAGCTAGAAGAAGGAGAGCACCTCTTCCATTCACATATGTGGGTAAAAGGAACCCCATTGCACTTCATCATTGATAGCAGTAGCCAGAAGAACCTCATCTCAGCAGAGGTCATCAAGTGGTTGGCCCTACTGAAAATGTTGCACCCACAACCCTACACCATTGGATGGCTCTGCCAAGGAAGCGATCTCCACGTCAACCAATAGTACCGACTATCGTACGGCATCAAGCCCTTCAAAGATGAGGTATTATGTGATGTTTCTCCTCTCAACGTTTGTGATGTTATTTCGGGCCAACCTTATTTATGGAAATGTCATGTTGTGTATGAGTCTAGGCCTCGTAGTGTTATTATTAATTTGAACAAGAAATTGTACAGGATACCCGAGGCAGTACCACCTAGTACTATTTCATTGATCTCTGCTAAGCAATGCAGGAAGGTCATCTCTCATATGGGGAAGTTTGTCTTCTTCATTATTTTCTCTCAGAATAAGCGAAAAATCATAGCCACATCCAGGGTCTCTGTGGCTGACCTCTCCACATAGAAGAAGTAAGTAGATAAGGTCATGAAAGAATACTCATATATCTTCTCCTCACCTCTCAGGGTACCTCTTCACTTTTAGGTCAAGCACCCCATCGATCTGATCCCTAGCGCACCACTACCCAATGGGCCATTCTATCACCACTCTTTCTTAAAGAATGAGAATATCAAGTGACAGATCCAAGAACTGCTCCACAAGGGGCACATTCGTCCCATCTCATCACCTTGCGGGAGCCTAATCATGTTGGTATAGAAGAAATATGGAACCTGACGACTCTGCATTGATTACTAGGCTCTGAATAAAATCACAGTAAAAAACTGGTACCCGATTCCCTGAATCGATGACCTCCTTGATCAACTCATGGGGGCCAAATAATTCAGTAAGATTAATCTAAAGTCTGGCTACCACCAAGTCTTGATAGAATAGACAGATGTATGGAAGACCATCTTCAAGTCAAAGGAAGGCCTTTTTTAATGGTTGTTCATGCCCTTTGGTTTGAAAAATGCTCCAGCCACTTTCATGAGAATGATCGAATATATCCTCTGACCATTCACCAATAATTTTGTAGTGGGATATCTGGATGACATTCCATTTACAGGAAGACTTGGGCTGAACACTTGCAGCATATTTAGCAGGTTCTACACACCCTACGGCAGAAAAATCTATATAGCAACTTGGAAAAATGCTCCTTCGGCATGGACATGGTCCATTACCTGGGCTACATTGTTGATAAACATGGTGTACATGTGGATCTAGCCAAGATCCAAGTCATCTGTGACTGGTCAGCCCCAACCACGCTCACTAAGCTTTGGAGCTTCTTGGGCCTTGCCAATTTCTACCACAGGTTCATGTTGGGATTCTCCCATATTTCATGGGACCTCAGCCAAATAACCAAGGGTGGTGGTAAGGAGAAATTTGCATGGGGTCGGTCCCAAAAACAAGCGTTCGATGATTTGAAGAACTTCTTGTGCTCAACCCCAGTAATTTCACTACCATACCTATAGCATCCCTTTAAGATCGAGACAGGTTCTTTAGACTATGTTGTGGGCGTCGTTCTCACTTAGCATGGCCACCTCATGGCCTATCATAGTGAGACACTATCAGATGTTGTCTGTAAGTACCCTACTTACGAAAAAGAAATGTACTCCATTGTGAAATCCTACCGCCAGTGGAGACATTACATTCATGGGAAGGAGACAATAATCCACACTGATCATAAGCCATTGTCTTTCATGCAGACACAAGGAAAATTGTAGAATGACCACCATCAAAAGTGGTCCACATACTTGTAGCAATTCCACCTCAACATCAAGTATAAAACAAGAAGCACCAATCACGTTGTTGATTTTCTCAGCAGACCGCTAGTCACGGAACTCACCACGGGACTAGACTCTTGCAGCCATGAGACCTCTGGATGGCCCCAACTCTATGAGATAGACCCAAAATTCACCACCACCTACCAAATGTTGGGTGCAAACGCAGTTGTCGATAAATTCCATCTTCAGGATGGGTTGTTGTGTTGTCTGATCCATATCTATGTTCCATCAAGCGAGCGAGCGAAGCTGATATGGGAAGCCCACTATAGTCATTTGGCAGGACACTTCGTCATCGAAAAGATAGTGGTGATGCTACAGAAACATTTCTACTAGACGAAACTTCAAAAGGAGGTCAGTGAATATATCAGGTCCTGCACTGCCTGCATTATTGCCAAACCGACCACTAAGAAATGGGGCCTATACACCCCTTTTCCTACTCCTGACAGACCATGGGAATCCATCTCAATGGAATACATGTCAGGCCTCCCATCTACCAAGAGGGGACAGGACTCTATTTTTGTGGTTGTTGATCGCTTTTTTAAGATGGCGATTTTGGTTTCCTGGAAGAAGAACATCGCAGTAGAGGCCATTACCAAGCTCTTCTTTAAACGAGTCTGGGTACATTTTGGAATCCCACAAACCTTTGTTTCATATCGAGACCTTTGATTTCTTATCACATTCTAGTCTAGCCTTTGGTCACTGCTGGACACCAATCTCACCAAATCCACGGCCTTCCACCACCAAACAGATGGCGAAACTAAGGTTGTAAATCGAATGATTGTGCATATCCTTCGCATGTATAATTCATATCACCTTGGCACATGGGATGAGAGCCTTCCCTATGTCAATCATAGCTACAACCGAGCCCTTCATATCTCAACTGGCCACAAACCCTTTCAAGTGAGGTTGGGATTCCAACCATTGGGTCCCATAGATGTTGCACTTCCCCTTGCGGTCACCTCGACTGACTCATCTCTTTCTCCAACTGGAGCTGAAAACGCCGCATGGTTCATTGAGTGGATCCATCACATTCACCAATAGGTTTAGGATATCCTACAAAAATCCAATGACAAGTACAAGTAGCGCCATGATCAACATCGGGTGCCACATAAGTTTCTGGTGGGCGACAAAGTTTGGTTGCACTTGCAGAAAAAATGCCTTACAGGACCCCATCGGAAACTTCACCCACTCCATCATGGGTCATACACCATCATCAAGTCCATGGAGGATAATTCTTTTGAGCTCAACATTCCCCCCTTCCTTGGCTTGCACCCAATGTTCAACGTGGATCTCTTTCGCCCTTATTTCCCACCATTATTGGACACCTCAGAAGTAGAAAATCAGTTGACACCAAAAGAGATCAACCCTAAGTGCATACAATAGGAATATAGTGATCATATTGTGGACACATATATCAAGGGCACTCAACAGCAAAGGATCCAGCTTTATCGAGTTGTCAAAGTAGGGTAGCTCCTGCACCAAGGCAAGTGGTTCACTCGGGGCCAAATTTAATAGAAATTTTCTCATTTGAGGGGGGAACTCAATGCAATGCATACCAGTGCTTCCTGAGGAGGGAGGAATGATCCAAATGGATATCAGTGGCCACCCACCTTTTCCAATTGGATCAAAATAGGTTTTTGGCAATTTTGGTAATTTACTATTTTTACCAGTTTTTCACTTCCGGAGCCGTTTTGAGGCCCTAAACGATGTTTTTTGGGAAAATGGGGAGAAATATATAAATTCCTCCAATATTTCCCCCAAAATTAATCTCCTCAATGATACCTTTCCAATGGGCTATCATATGCCTAAAATGGATATCGTATGCAAAAGTTACGACCCCGAGAAGTTGATGTACTAACTTACCCAAACAGGGCCCACATGACTTTTGGCGCTTCATATCCTAGGGTTAGGTTTTTGGATGTCTAGGGTTTTTGGCATTCCTGTTTATTGTAAAAAGGCCTTCGGAGCCTCATTGTAATTGTCTTCTTGCGAATGAGCACAGTCATCACATCTCCTCTCAGAGATAAACCGCCACCATTCCAACAAGCTTGTTTCCACTGCATTTTACATTTTCAGCGTATTTCCTTATTGAATAGAAAACCAGTTTTATTGTATCTCTATTATTCTCTGTTAAACACATGTTAATAATCTTTAGTCATTTCATTTTGGTCATAAAATCTGGATCACCCTCGGACATATGTTATACCATATGACCACAGCATAAAACTTGGCATGTAGGGTAACACATCCAACAAAACAACGAGCAAGTGGCCACACATTATGACAAGTGTCAGCCCAACATTTAGTCTTGCAAACAGGCCTGAGAAAGGCATTAGGACGTGGCCATATGCCTTCCATGCAACCACCACCTCCTCCAAGAAAAGGGGCCAGTGCACTAACGGTCCTACAATTCTTCTCGATTTGCAGTATTGTGGCATGTGTTGGGTTTTGGTGCGTAAAACACACAAAGGCCGGGTTAGTCTAACAATGGGTGCAATTTGGCGAGCTTGGACAACAATCTTGAAGGGAAAAACTTCCAGGTGGTGTAACTTCTTCATTTTTTGGCCAAACTAGGTGCCGAAAAATCCCAACTAGGGGTTTTTGGACGTTCTGGAGCCATTGGAGCCATCTATTTTTTATTCTGAGCATTGTAAGAGAAATTTTTAAGAATAATTAAAATGATCCAAGGGAATTTGGACCAGGAGATGTAGCCCAAAAGAGGGGTGAACTCCTTTATCAAGTGTTGCGTTATATGTGTTCATTGCTAATGGTTTTTATATGTCTGATATGTTGCTCATGATTAAGTAAAACTCATTAAACTTATGTGTTAGTAACTTCGTATCAGAGCATAGGTTTTTGAAGGCTTGATTATTTGCATGTGTTTTTTTTTTTTTATGATTCTTACAAGGTTGAAGCTCACAAGAGGATAAGGTCAACTTGTAGATCCAAGTTCTCAACTGTCAATAAGGAGAATTATCAAATCACCTCAAGCTTCAAGGATATATTCACCAAGTATGGCTCATGAGGAGAGTCATGGAACTCTTCCTTCAGAGGAGGAAAATTTCAGAAAGGCTTTCTATGATATGACTGAGATGGTGAAAGTTTTGTTTGAAGAAAGAAATTCAAGATTGCAAGGTGAAAGCTCCAACCCTCCAAAGGGAAATGGAGACAATGGTGATAAAACGCCAAAGGGGAATGGAGGGAATGGTGATTCTCCACCTCCTTCAACTCCATCTTCCACCTCTTCCACCATTTCACAACCACCTCCAAATTCTCCAAAATAACATGGTAAAACTCCTTTACAAACTCCTTTGCTTAAGATTGATATTAAGTTTGAATTTCCTATGTACAATGGAGAGGTAAATGCTGAGAAATTAGATGATTGGTTTCGTCAAATTGAAGTGTATTGTAGGATACAAAGAATCACAGATGATGAAACTAAGATTCAGCTTGCTTCTTTAAGATTGGATAGTACATCACTCATTTGGTGGGAAGCCAAAACTCAAGAGGACATGAAGAAACATGGTAAATTTTTATCCTCTTGGAATGATTTTATTATTGCAATTAAAAGGAAATTTTATCCATTAGCATACATGTAGAAAGATATTATGGATTGGCAAAACTTTAGGCAAGCTAAAGGGTAAGATGTGCAAAGTTTCACTCAAGAATTTAGGAGAAGATCTTTGGTTTTGGGTGTAGATTTTTCTTCTCAAGAAACTTTACTAAAATACATTGGAGGTTTTCATAGCTACTTGAGGCATACAATACTTATGTTTAACCCTTCAAATCTAGATGAAGTTTGAATACAGGAAACTCATTTAGAAGAAAGAGGATGGAATGAACCTCAAGAGGGAAGCAAGAATTATTTTAATAATGGAGACAAGGGAAAGAGGAAGTTTGAAGGAAATGGAAAGAAAAATGCTTCAGTCAATAAAGAGAGAGAGAAAATCTCATGTAAACATTTTTCAAAGGATGGCCATGATGAAGACCATTGTGGGAAACTTCATCCTGAAAAGAGACCCAAAAAGTAAGAAAGAGAAACCAAACATTGTTTCAATTGTGCAACATTATTTAGGATCTGATTCGGAAGATGAAACAAAAATCACAGCCATGGGTTTTCAAGGTAAGAATTCTATTGCAAGTACTAGTTCTTCCAGTAGTAGTAGCCTTAATGTAACTCAACATGAAAAAGAAAGAATAGAGATTTTTCACATAAGGGTAATTTCAAAACATACCAAGATAGATGCTCTTTTTTACACAGGATCGCAAGCAAACCTCATTTCTTAACACATTGTCAATAAACTAGATTTGGAAACTACTCCTCATCCTAAACCATACTCTTTAGGTTGGATATGTGACAATGCCATTTTTCATGTAACAATAAGGTGTAGACTCAGATTTTCCATCACTGCAAACTATATAGATGAGGTAGAGCTTGATGTTATTCCATTGGATATTTGTGGTATTGTGTTGGGAATCCCATACTTATATGATAGGAGATCCATTTTTCATCGTCATGAGAACAAGTATCATTTGTTTAAAAATGGAGTTGAGTACATTGTTAGAGCACATACAAAGAAGATGAGTTTTTCACTTACAAATGTTGGACAAATGAAGAGACTAGTCAATGCTAGTAAGAACCTTGTACTTTTGATGATTAAACCCAAAGACAATGATGAAGAATAAGTTTTCAAAGGATGTGATGAAAAGTGTTGGTTTAATATTACTTACTCTTCTACTCTATCTGAGTTCGTAATAAGTGAACTAGAGTTCATGTCTGTTTGGGTTTCCAAAAAATCCTCTAAAACTATCGGCCCTCCTGGTAAACTAAGAGGCAACACATCACATAGAATGTGTTGCGTAGACTCACCCAAGATATATTTAATGGGTGGTTGTAAGAATTAGGTGTTTATAGCCTAGGATTGAGTGTGAGATATGAGAACTGAATATTGAACCATTATTATAACTAGTAAACACAATGTATTGTTATTGACGAATAAGAAGGAAATATAGCAACTCATTCATTAAGAATAACAATAAAAAATGACGACAGTAAAGATATGCCTGCATTCATCACATAACATAGAAGTTACTATGGTTCACCCCTCCGAGGTTATGTCCACAAAGATTTGGCTCTCAGCTCTTTTATTATATTATGTATGCGTCTATAGCATCGCGCGCCTTACAATCCTTCACAATTGGGTAAGATCTATATGATTCAGACTAGATCGCACCAGGCTCCTTAGCTTGTGATCTAACCCTCAATATCTTCCTTCCTTCATCCTCTCTAGCTTAACATCTTATACAAAATAGATCATACAGAAAAATATCACATAGCAGTTCACTACAATAACTCTTTCTGCAATAACAACTTATCTCTATCGTAGTCTGACTCTTACAGAAACAACCCCTCGTCTATGATACCTAAGTATCTATATTAATATGTTTTCTGGCTCTTCATCCTTTACAATGCATTACAAAAACCCTAACCCTACCATCGTTAGGTATTCCATGCATACACACATGTTGTTCTTCCTTCTAGTTGTTGCTTTCCTCGTGCATGCTTTATTTCCAAAAAATGCCTTGATTTTCCACTTAGGCCTACCTCCAACAGGCCCCCAACACTGAAATGTGGTTCATCCCGATCCACCTAACCTTTGTGTGCTTCCTCGATCTCCTTGGTGATCACATGGAAATTTTCCTTGAGCTATGTTTCCTGTGTCAGCGCCTGTGCGGTCTTCTCATTGAGTGTGTCCACTATCTGGACTGCAACTTCATCACTAACCAATTCTGCGCATTCTTCCTAAGTCTTTGTTATATGTGCCTTGGCTTCCTCTACCTGTACCAGGACTTCTACTACCTGCTCTTGCAGTGGTTCCATTTGATCCTGTCACTCTTGTTTCTGTGTTTGCACAGTGGTGAGTTCTGCCTGCAGTTTCTTCATGTCCTGTGCCCCTTTGATGCACTTTGTGATAGCCATTGTCTTATGCCTCTGCTTGAGGTCTTGGATCGTTGTGTTGATCATTTCTTCTTCCTTGTCCCACCTTTGGACCTGTTGATCCTCCTCTAACTTTGTCCAAAGTTTTGTTGCTTGATCAAACAAGTTCGTTGTTGTGCTAACCTGTTGTTCTATCTCCTGCAGTTGCGCTACTGCTTCCTGCTTCCTTTGATC
This sequence comes from Picea engelmannii, assembly GCA_009831015.1. Lineage (NCBI taxonomy): Eukaryota > Viridiplantae > Streptophyta > Pinopsida > Pinales > Pinaceae > Picea > Picea engelmannii. The sequence goes on from ML781776.1 coordinate 592,609, forward strand.
CTTCACTACTGGTGGAGTCGTGTGTGTGAACTGTTCTTGGATATTCTCAATCTCCTTCTGGTATTGATCAATTTCCTACGCAATCTAATCAATCTATTCTACTGCTGTGATTTTCTCCCCCTACGTGCCCTTTGGAATATTCTTGTAAGTTCCTGCCACTTTCTGCTCCAATCCTTTCCTGTGCTTCTTTTCCTCTTGGGTCTCGAAATTAGCCTTCTCATAGACTATTTCCAGCACATCCTGCTTCTTTTTTTCCTGCTACAATTCGACTAATTTTTTACGTGCACAAGACTTTACCTCATGGTTTACGCTAACCTACAATTTGTGTAGTTCCTTGGATGGCATGTGCATCAACACCAATTGGATTTGAGCTAAGTCTTTTAGGGGTGTCTCCCCCACGATCTCATCCATACGCAGCATACTGGGTGTGATGTGGAATGTTGCGTTTGGTTGCAGTATTGTATGGACTGGATCTCGCTCTCCTTCTTCCCATATTTCCTCTGTATGCAGTGTTGATGGCCCTGTTTCCATGTTGTTTCTTGCTATGTGTGATTCCTCAATTCATTTGATGAACCGTTGCATGTATTCCATCTCCTCTTGAATCCTATCCATGTGGTGCACAGCATTTTCAAAGTCCTCAGCTAGACAATCCTAAACCATTCGAGCTATCATTTCTTCATCGTCATCTGTGATCATATATTATGGCGGTGTTCTTTGGGCCTTTGTTTTCTTGCATGCTCCTCCTATATATTTAGTTGGCCTCTTATTCCCACCTGGTTCTTATGAGTTGGGACTTGTGGCAGTCCCCTTTTTTGCCTCAGCCTATTTTTGATGTTCTTTGGTCGGCTATGTATTCTCCTTTTTCCCCTTCTGGGTCCCCATCTTCACTGTGCCTTCATTTGTCTGTGTTGTTTTTGTCTGGCCCATCCTTCGTTTCTTGGGAACTTGAATTTCCTAAGGTTTTGTTTCTCCCTTCCCTTCCCCTTCTTCTCCTATTATTTTTGGCAAGTCCTGGGTGAGGGATAAAATATTCCACTAGTCGTCCCATTTGTTGATGACCATGTCGATGTCACCCTCTATGATACAATAGCGCATTTGTAGCCACTTTTTATTGGGATCCTTTTGTGCCTGTATCCACATTGTGTGGCATGTGGCCTTGAAGTTGGCGATGTCCTGATATCGTGCGACAGCCTGTGGTGTGATCCTCCACATGTTGGAGATGGCTTCCTGCAGGTCGTGTAGGTATCCTTCAAATATGGACTTGTTCATCCTTTAGTTCTTAGCATATGAAGTGGCTTTCAGAAATAGATATCTTGCTCCCTCGTTTGGTTTGGGTCTGTTGAAAAAAGTTACATACCTTGGTTCTCTCCATCCCATAACGGCTATTAACATGATTAGCCATGAATAGTGAAAAATTCTTCCTAGATCATGTGCATCCTTGCAGTCATCCAAGAATAACTTCAAGAGATAGGGTGCCCAACTTATTGTGGTGCCCTCGGCATATTGAACTGCAACTGTGACAACCCCAGCTAGAACTTCCTCTCTACAACATTTTCTCAACATCTTACAGGCTAAGATTTTTGCACCCATTTGTGTGGTGACATCATTGATCCTCTTGAGAATAATTCCTCGTGTCCCCCTTTTGGTGACATACTTCTTCTTCATTTCTTCTACTAGGTATTTCTCCTTGTTTTTTTCATCCAGAAACTGCGTTGAATCCATGCCTCAGGATGGAAATCCTGTTATGTTTGCAATAATCTCTAAGTCTATTGAGATTAGCTTATCCAACCAGATGTCTCCACCATGTGTGACTGCTAACAGTTGTTTGAGGCATGCATTTGCATACTTCCCTCTATCAAAATGTGGTAGATCCATCAAACCTAAGATTCTTGTTTTCTCCAACCCTTTTTCCCATCAGAGTGGCTGATACATCGGTTCCCCAACTAAATTTACACCCACCGTCTCCATGTACACTCTCTTTGAAAATTTTGGAAACTTGTCTACATCTGCTACATCATGGTCTAAGTATTTTAGCTTGTCAATATGACCCAAAATTTTGATTCCACTTGTAGCCCATCTGGTATACGCGGTAGAACGATTGTTTCGATTGGTTGTTTGCGAGGTGACCTAGGTACCTGCTGCTTGTCTTTCTTCGGTGGTGGTGGTTGGCTTGAGGTTCCAACAGCTATTGTTTGTGCTTTGGAATACCCTTCTGGCCAACCTGTGACCTCTTCTACTATTCCTTCCGGTGGGTGATCTGACACAGTGGTTTTCGACTCGTCTGGCTCGATTGTTTCTTCCTAATTTTTCGTCATTCTATTGACTTTCGGAGCTACTTCAGTGTTATCTGGATGCACCTCTTTTAGGGTTTCTTCATTCTGGTTCTGATGCTCCTATACCTCTTCCAGTCTATCTATGTCCATGCCCTGTGGTGTTGGTTGTTGGGTTTCTTCCACTATAGGTGTAGGCTTCACTGGTGTCATGTCTGGAGATGGGATTTCTTCGACATTGATGATCTCTAGCGGTTGTTGTTCACTTTCTTCCAACTGTACCCATGACCTGGTTTTAACTCTGGCTGGTCTGGAACTCTGGCTTGCATTTGCTTGCTTTGGTGGTGCCATGTCGGTGACTGTCAAAGGTTTGTTGAGTTTGGATGGTCTCTGTGACCTCTATGAACGTGGCTTTGTGCTCCTTAACCTCTATCGCTCCCTGTCGGCTCTCCTTTCGCTTATGGACTCTTTGTTCCCACGTCCATGTGTTGTATGGGTATCCCATGAATCTTGTTGAGGATGCTTCCTTAATTGTGGGTTCAATGCACCTATGGTTCTTTCATACTTTCCATTACTCTGACTTTCCATCTCCAGTTGGTGTGATTAATGTGGCGTCCCATCGGTCCTTTCCATCCTTTAATTCCACTTGACTCCATCATTTCATACTTCTTTTTTCATCTTTTTGTTTCCCTCTTGTTTCCCTTTTCACATGGCCATTGTGCTTCTCCTCGCTGAGTTTTTTTATCTAAGTATGTGTTCCCTTTCTTCTTTCGGTGCACTGTTACTATGTTGGTATTGTTTAATCTCTTTTTTTTTTGTTTTTTTTTTGTTTTTTTTTTACTGTGCAATGGGTGGTCGATTGTCCTTGTACAGCTTCATTCGGCTCCCTTTGATCATTCTTTTGATTTTAACGCATGATAAATATCTCAACTGTATAGCTCCTCCATCTATGATAGATTTTACTTCGTATGGTCCTAGCTAATGCATCTTGAGCTTGCCTGGGTGATGAAATGATTTTTTGTCATACATCAGTACTAAATCATATTCCTTGAAAGTTTTTTTCTTGATTTGTCTATCATACCAAGATTTGTCCCTTGCTTTCTGAACTTGTTGGTGGAATCCTGCTACGATTCGATCTTCCTCCATGGTCATTAGTTGGTTCAGTATCTCATGTACTCTACCTCGTTCTGTCCTATGTGTGATTGTTGCTACGCACAAGCTTGGTACTAAGAATTCTAATGGAACCACTGCCTCTTGGCCATAGACTAGTTTAAATGGTGTGTGCCCTGTCAAATTCTTCCATGTAGTCCTGTAGGCCCACAATATTGTTGGTACTTTGAGGTCCCAGTTGTCCCTATTGACATTACAGATCTTTTTCAGTGCGTTCTCCAAGATTTTGTTCAATGCTTCCACTGTTCCAATTTGCCTATGGGTGATATGGTGTGCTCTTTTGATGATGGACTTCAAACTCTTCAGTCATAGCGCTGATGGTTTTGTTTATAAAGTGTGTTCCTTGGTCACTCATCAAAACTCTTGGGCATCCAAATCTAGTGATTACTTGTTCAAACAAAAAGTGTGATGTTGTTTCTGCACTGCAATCCTTTACTGGTGCGGCTTTCTCCCAACTTGTTAGGTACTCCGTCACGATGATAATGTACCTTGCTCCTGTTATTTTTTGTGGTGGGTTGATTGGTCCCACAAAGTCTATTTCCCACTTATCAAATGCTTGTAATGTTACTTGTGTTCATAATGGCATATTGTCCCTTCTGTTCGGTTTATTGACCCTTTGACAGACATCGTATCTTTGACAATACTCCTTCAAGTCTCTGTGAATCATCGGCGACCATAGTCCTGTGCACAATACCTTTTGTGTGATATATTTTCCTACGTAATGTCCTCCTATGATCCCCTCATGGGATTCTACTTACACCCTTGGTCTTTCATTTTATAACACATATCTACACAAGATGCTATCTGTGCCCATTTTGTTTAAGTATCCTACAATCAGTTGATAGTCAGTGGCGCGGAATACCAGGTTTTTCTTCTGCAAAGTGTTATATTCTTGCGGCGTAGTACCTGTACTCAAGTACTGAATGATATATGCGAAGTATTCATCAATGATGTGGACTGAGAATAACTAGGCATATGGAAAGTTGTCTTCTAAATTCGTAGGTTCTTCTCCATTTGTGACTCTTGATAGGTGGTTAAGTCCTGCATTCAGTTTTCTTGGCTTTACTATTACTTCAAATTCAAATTATTGAAATAGTAGTAACCATCGACAGATTCTCCCCCCCCCCAACATTGGCTTGTTGACTAGATATTTTAGGGTTGAGTGATCTGTGAACATATTAAAGTGTTTCCCCAATAAATAATCTCTGAATTTTTGTATTGCGTAGACCATAGCTAGGCCTTCTCTCTCTGTAGTGTTGTAGTTATGTTATGATTATGATAACTTTCTTCTTGCAAAGGCTATGGGGTGATCCAAATCCCCCTATCCTGGTTGCGCCAAGATAGCTCCAAGTGTTATGGCTGATGTGTCTACATAGACGTGGAATGTCTTCTCCAAGTCTGGAAATACTAATATAAGCATGGTGACCATCTTTCCCTTCAGGGTGTCCAAACCATGTTGGCACTCGTCGTTCCACTGAAACTTTGTATCCTTTCTTAACATCTTTTCCATTGGTGTAGTAATCTGCGCATATCCTTTGAAAAATTTCCTGTAGTATCCTGTGTGTCCTAACATTGCACTTAGATGATGAACTGTTTTTTGTGTTGGTAAGTTAACAATTACTGCGATCTTTACAGGATCTACAAGTAAACCTTGTTTGCATACTATATGGCCTAGTAGTATCCCAATATGGCCTAGTAGTATCCCAAACAGTGTTCTGAATATGCATTTATTTGTGTTCAGTGATATCTGGAACTGTCTACATATTTCTAACATCAATCATAAGACTTCTACATGTTATTTCAACAAACTATAGACTGTCCAATCATCTAGGTATACTTCAAGAAACTGGTGGATGAATTCCTTAAATGCAACAATGACTACTCTGGAAAATATTGTTGTTTCATTCTTCATTCCAAACGACATGACTATGTACTAGTAGGATCCCCATTTTGTCACAAATGTGGTCTTGTATTGGTCTTCTTGTGCTATCTTGATCTGATGGTAGCCTGAGAATCCATTAGTAAATGAGTAAGCTTCATGTCCTCCTATGTTTTCTAACACTTCATCTGTGAAAGGTGTAGGGAATGGGTCGTGTAGGCATGCATCGTTCAACTTCCTCAAGTCGATGCATATCCTGATCCCTCCTTGTTTCTTGTCATGCACTACCATCAGGATAATCCATTATGATTCTTCGATCGGTTCTATGATTTTGGCTTCGAGCATCCTATCGATCTCGACTTTGACTTTCTTCTTAAATATCAAATTCAATCTATATGGTTGATGTCTGATTGATCTCACTTCAGGTCTAAGTGGTATCTTCATTTCTCCTAGCTCTCCTGATATGCCCTTCATCTCTGTAAATGTTGTATTCGTGAAATAAATATGTTATGTTTTCTACCGTTTGCTCATCCCAGTTTTCTCATATGTTGGCCATCTTGGGATGCTCAGTTGTCCCAATGTTGAATTTCTTTACCCTGATCGGTGCGGAAATCACTTTTGATTTGATAGGTGGTCCTTCTACTTCTCTTTCGCCTTCTTCTTCTTTGATCTGAATATCGTGTGGATCGTCTTCATTTGGTGCTTCCTCATGCACATGGTAACATGACAATAGTTCCTTCACTGTTTGTTTCTTCCGTTGTTGTTATTTTTTGATAATTTCTACTTCTAGTTCTTTGATTAATATCACTCCTCTTATCTGTTTAAGAGCGGTGTCTATGTTGGGGTTCTCATGCTCGAATGAGAAAGTGATTGTAAAATTATGTTGCAATGTCATCCATGTCATAGTTCCTTTATGCAATTCCTGGTCTGTATACCAGTTTGTTGGTATGCCCTCCATGGTGTGTATAAAATGATGAGGCCATTCCTCTAGGGGTGTCATTTTCCACAGCGTTTTTCACTCCTCCAAGTGTTTCGTTGGTGCCCCTTGTCCATCATACTTCTGTTGCTTGTTGTTTTTTTGTTCTGTGCCAAACCTTATGCACCTCTTACATTGGTACAAATCTGTGATTGTCTCTTTGTGTGTGCCCCACCATCTTGTTGGTCTGGCCTTGAGTGCTATATCCAGTGCTAATATTCTTTGGTTCTCTGAAACTTAGTCTTCATACTGTGCCAAAAATGTTTCCAAATGGTTTATTCTGTGGAAACTGGGTGGTTCCCTTATTTCCATGCCTACCCATCTTACTGCACAGTCTATTCTTGCACATCTCCTCGTGGACACTTCGTGTATCCTTTGTTGCAATTTCTCTAAACCAGTGTCATAGTTTGTTGCACATGAAGTAATGCTCCACCAACTGAGTATTCCATCTACAATGGGGTTTATGTAATCCTCATCGCGTGCAGTTGTTCTGTACAACTGGTCGATTTCCTCTAAGTCCAAACAAGTAGGTTCTACAAACCTCTCCCCTTCCGATGGATCTAATGGCATGATGACCCTGTATTCTCTTGACTCAAATGTCATATTTCTTGTCTTCAAATTGATTATGGCCTATTTGTCAAACGCCGAGTCCAAACCAAGAAATGTTGTGTATGGTGTTGTTCCATCCACTATTTCAATGACTTAAAAATACGCTTTAGTACATACCCCATCCAGGTCTACTGTCACTCCATTCAATCTACCGATTGGTAGGAATCTGTGTTGGTTTGCTAGTTTTAGTTGAACTAGTGAATATCCTAATGTGGGCTCTCCCATGCATTGCCATGTCTTCTTTGGTAATACATTGACCTCGGATCCCAAATATAGTATGATGTCTCCCATGTTGAAGTCTCCAATGTTTTCATTCAATCTGAACTCCCTACTTGTTCTTCTCCTTGTATGTAAGTGATTGACTGTTTTTTGTTCTAGTTTTCCTTCTGTCTCCATACTAAATTTTTCTAGTATGTTTTGCAATATTTTCACAGATGATGGATCATTTAATACGTTTACACATGATTTCAAAAATCCTTTGATTTTACTTGCTTGTCCCATGGAATGTATTTCATTGGTATGATCCAATAACGGAGGCATTTCATATTCTAGTGCTTCCTTACTTTGTTGCGCAGTTGAATTCGTCGCAATGTCTTCCCTCTAGAATTCTTGTCAGGCCTGCTTAAATATGTCCGTGTCCTTCTATGCGTCGAACTGCTTCCTTGGTTTGACGTTATTTTTCACCCATTGATTTTTGGTTGGCTCTTGTCAAATGATGTCATCCCCTATTTTAGCTACTCTGCAAGTAACTATGTTGATATTTTGTCCTTCAACCCTTGCTTTGGCTGAGATCGACTAAACATTATGTTTTTTCTGGTTTCTTTTTTCCTAAATATTTACTAGTAGTGTTGGACATTCTTCTGTATCGTGGTCCGATGTGCGACAATACGTACAAGTTGTTGGTGGAAGCGGGCATTCTATTGCATAATGTCCTTGTTGTTGACAATTGTGACATACCATTGTTCCTATACCTCATCTGAAACCTCCTCTCACTCATCCTCCACCTCTGTAGCCTGCTTGAGCTCCTCTCAGTGAGTTATACTAAGGCTCCTGATTATACTATGTGGTATTTTACTGAGGTTGTGTTGTGTTGTACTACGGTTGCGCATTATTATATGGTTGTTGTGCAGTATTATATTGTTGTTGCGTAGTGTTGTATGGATCTAGAACTGTGGTGTGGCTTGCCCACACATCATTTATGCATATCTAATGTCCTTTCTTGCATCAGCTCCATAGTTCTACAATCTTTGTCATCATGGCCTACTGACTTGCAAAAGGTGCAATATGAACTCTTTGGAATTGTCTGGTATTTATGCAACATCGAGCAATGATATGGGTTGTGACTCAGTTTCTTACATACTGCGCACCATGGTCCTCCTGTTGGTAATGGGTTTGGCATTCTTGTTTCCATATACTACGCGAATGTTGGTTATTCATTCTTGTGGTGTCTTTTCATCCTGCATGTAGTACACCAAATGGCTTCCCGTTTATCCTTATTCTTATTCTGGTTGAGTTGAAATGTTAAGTTCTTCAAATCCTCCTTTAGTTATTTAATAGCTAGATATGTCTGCTGGTGTTGATTTTCTTCCAATTGAAGGGTTGCCTGCGGAGCCTTTGCCTGCGTCTGAAAATTTTGTTGTCGCAATGGATATTTTAAATGTGGTAGGAGTGAATTGACGAATAGGTGTCTATGCTACATGTCGGTCATGAAATATTTCAACTTCCCTTTCAACTGCTTGAATCTCTAATCGATCTCCCATACAGATTCTCCTGGTTTCTATCAAATTTCTATCATCTCATTTATGTATTGATCCTCTGATCTCGGTTTCTGGAACTCATTTATCAGTAACTTCTTAATGTCTGCCAGTGTCCTTTTCATCCCTAGTGCACTATTTGTGTCGAGACTCATGTACCAGTCTAGTGCGTGGTCTCCTAGTGTAATGGCTAACTGTGCAAGTTTGATATCTTCATCAGTGATTTGTTTTGCTTCCCAGATCTTTGCACAAATGAACAAATGTTTCTTAAGGTATTATGTTGCTTCTCCTTGAAATTTTGGTAACCTGATGGTGGGATCATGTCCTGTCATTTTCAACATTGAAATGTTGCCTCCATGTGGTGTAGATACTTGACTAGTGTTGCCTGAACTGGCTCCTCCAATTGTTGCTCGTTTTGTAGATGTACTTCATGTTGTCAGACTTCTTCAAAACTTAGATTGTCTAAATGGTGGTGTTCTCTTTGGTGTATTAGTCGCACATGGGTTTATGGGTTCCACACTGACATAAATATGGATAGGATTGTTTCCTTCTCTTCCCGTTCTTGGACCTCTTGTCTTCCTCGCATATGTTGCGCACAGGATTTCATCAATCTACTCCATGGCTCGAAGATCCTCTACCTCTTCCTCATCACTCGCCAAGCCTTCCCTCACGGCTACGGCTCTCTTCTTAGTAGTCACCTTGTATTGGTAGGGTACTATTCTACACATCTTTCCAGTTGTCTCCAAGATCCATCGAATCTAGTTGTCATCCATCATGATCAGGTCCAAGGGTTCCTCCTTATTTTCCCTTATCCTTTCCTCCTTCCATTTCTCCTCTTTTTGTCAGTGCTTTCCCCACTTCCCCCATGCATGCAGGAAAATTTATCTATCTGACTCCATTGCCAGTACACCTTTGTTGTATAATAGTGTCTTAATAGATGTATAAAGAAATCTAATGTACCTTCCTCAAGGTCCTCATATAAATTCTTTCTCCACTGCACTATACGACTTTGTTGTGTCAACTGCAAATTATGTTATGAAACCTGCCACAATACTATCAAGCCAAAAATCTACTGCGTGGGTGAATTTGTTGTTCACCTGCTATAGTTGCTCGATCTATACTTGGGTCCACTCTAACTGTCGAATCCATTTCGTTGTGTGGTTATCCTTCTACCTTAGTATCCACTTCTGCAACAAATGTGGGAAATCACAGAAAAAGAATTTGTGTAAATCAGTAAACACGTATTTCTCAAGATATTTCTGGGGTGTTATTATAGGGTTTCTATTATCTTTCTGTGCAAACTCAAACTCTTTGGTTCTTAGCCAATTTTCAGTCTCTGCTTTTGTGGGATTCCACGATCTCAACATTCCCTTCTAATGGCTCATTTCTCTCTGCCTAATATTTTCTTGATCTACCTCCGACAAGTATTCAACTTATCTCATATACTCAACCCTCTCTTGTTGCTACCAATGGAAACGGAACCATTTGTTGGTTTAATCTTACTTACTCTTCTACTTTGTCTAAGTTCGTAATAAGTGACCCAGGGTTCATCTTTGTTTGGGTTTCCAACAAAGCATCTAAAACTATTGGCCCTCCTAGTAAACCAAAAGGCAACACAGCACACAGAATGCACTGCACAGTCTCACCTAAGATAGCTTTAATGGGTGGTTGTAAGACTCAGGTGTTTACAGCCTAGGATTGAGTGTGCGATATGAGAATTGAATATTGAACCATTATTATAACTAGTAAACACAATGTATTGTTATTGACGAATAAGCAGGAAATATAGAAACTCATTCATTAAGCATAAAAATAAAAACTGAAGATAGTAAAGATATGCATGCATTCATCACATAACATAGATTTTATCGTGGTTCACCCCCTCCTGGGCTACATCCACAAATATTTGGCTCTTATCTCTTTTATTATAGTATTTTTTCATCTACAGTGTTGTGTACCTTACAATCCTTCACAATTGGGTAAGATCTATATGAGGCAGACTAGATCGCACTAGGATCCTCAGCCTACGATCTAACCCTCAATATCTACCCTCCTTCGTCCTCTCTAGCTCAACAACTTATACAAAATAGATCATATAACAAAGTGTCACATAGTGGTTCGCTACAACAACTCTTTCTGCAATAACAACTTATCTTTATTGTATTCTGACTCTTACAAAAAAAAACCCATCGTCTATGATACCTAAGTATCTATACTTATACGTTTTCTTGCTCTTCATCATTTACAATGCATTACCAAAACCCTAACCCTATCGTCATTAGGTCTTCCATGCATGCACACATGTTGTTCTTCCTTCCAGTTGTTGCTTTCCTCGTGCATGTTTTCTTTCCCAAAAACACCTTGCTTTTCCACTTTGGCCTGCCTCCAACACAAAGTTACAATCCGATTTGTATGAAGTTGTTAATGAAAATGTTAAGATGTTTCAGGAACCAATGGGATTGCCTCCTAAAAGGGGTATCCAACATGAGATTTTATTGCAGCAAGGAGGTCCTCTTCCAAACATTGACATGCGTAGGATGTCAATCATGTTGAATTTTGAAATCAGAAAACAAGCCCAAGAGTTGCTTGACAAAAAGGTCATCAAACCAAGCACTTCTCCATGCAGGTCACCAATTGGTTTGGTACCAAATAAAGATTGTATATGGCGTATGTGGGTATATTTCAGAGCCTTGAACAAGACTACGAATATGATTATTGAAGGAGACACATGGAAGAAAGCTTTGAAAGAAAAAAAAAACTCCATCCCATGCCTTGACAAGTTATGTTTTCCACTTGGTGCTAAGTTATAAGAAATACATTTATGACAGATTTGTTGATATGCTTACTAGGCCTATTGTTAGTGCTTCAATATTTTTTAAGCATAATCTAATCATGCATGAGAGTTATTTGGAATAGTATGATTTAGATGTTGATTTCAAAAATGTTTATGCAACTTTCTGCTGTACTAACCAAGTTGAGGAATTGGATTCCTATGTGCATGGTAAAATTTTGTATCTTGGGAAGCTATGTTTTTCACATGGTGAAAGACTCAACATGATAAGGGAAGCACAGTCTTCTCTTGTTGATGGCCATTTTGGTATGGGAAATATGGTGGCTAGTTTGAAAAAGAAGCATCCTCAGTTTTGGGATGAGAATCTACACTACTTTCAGCATGCTTATAACCAGATGAAGAATTTCATTGAACAAGTTCATTTTATGCATCAAACTGTTCAAGAACAGTTGAGAAAGAGCCAAGCCAAGTACAAGACAAGGCATGACAAGTTTCGTATTGGTCTCAAAGGCACCAATCCAAGCAAGGCTAGATGGATTGAGGTGGGAAAGGTGGGGGAATTGTACCCTCACCTTTATATTTACTAAAAGTAGTCTTTTGGAGGTCCAAAAGCTTCCCAATGGGGAGGTGTGATCCAGGGGATGAAATTTTGCTCAAAAATAAAAGTTCTCGGAATTGCTTCAAAATGGACATGTGCATAGGCCTCATCGTCACTAACCTAATGAAACTTGAATGGGATCAAACAAACACCTTATGAGAAAGATATCACATTCTGTTCATTTTTCCAAACATGCAAAATTTTGTTGATTGTACAGTCTGTACAATGTTGACATGGCAGGGTACGGACCCACACGTGGCATGTGATGTGGTAGAGTGTTGAGTTGGAATACTGACAGGGCAGGTTTGATGGTAGACACATGGGAGAATTAGGTGTTGACACGTGTCATTAGTTGGAATGTTTTATGGTGCCACATGGCCCAGTCGTGGGCTCCCACGTGGTACCCCTCCAATTTAATTGTCAAGTGGTAAAAGTTTTATGACTCCACAGGAGTCGAACCCATGACCTCCAGGCAGGGGTAATGATTTGGCAGGGTTTGGGCTACCATCCCACCCATGGTGTTTCTTAACATATACAGTTTGCTAAAAATTATTTGAATTCGAACTTTGGGATAGGCGACAGAGTAAAGGGTCGGGGCCTAAGCCCCAGTCCCCAATTCTTATGATACCATATGACTACTCATTTAAAATTTGGCGTGGGAACATCAATTGCATAGCCCCTGGTCTACACGACATCCATACAACCCTTTACATCCAGTGCATGGGGGTTGCATGTTTAGCCCCAGTCCATAGCATATATTGCAACCACTACATATAATCGTTGTCTTGGGGTTAGCACAACTAGTTTATCCCTCGGACATATGTTATACCATACAACCACAACATAAAACTTGGCGCGTGGGGTTAACATGTCCAACAAAACAACGAGCAAGTGGCCACGCTTCAGGACAGGTGTCAGCCCAACATTCAGTCTTGCAAATGGTCCCGAGAAAGGCGTTGGGACTTGGCCATATGCCCCCCATGCGTCCAACACCTCTATCGAGAAAAGGGGCCAGCGCACTAACAGTCCTACAATTCTGTATAATTTGCGGGATTGTGTCGTGTGTTGGGTTTTGGTGTGGAAAACACACATAGGTTGGGTTAGTCTGTCAATGGGTGCAGTTTGGCAAGCAGGTACAGTAAGCTTGAAGGGGGGAAATTCTAGGAGGTGTAACTTCTTCATTTTTTGGCCAAATCAGGTGTCGAAAAAGCTCGTCTAGGGGTTTTTGGACATTTTGGATCCATTGGAGCCATCTATTTTTTATTTTGAGAAATGTAAGAGAAATTTTTAAGCATAATTAAAATGATCCAAGGGAAGCTGGACCAAGAGATGTAGCCCAAGAGAGGGGTGAACTCCTTTATTATTTGTTGTGTTATGTGTTCATTATTGATGGTTTTTATATGTCTGATATGCTGCTCATGATTAAGTAAAACTCATTAAACTTATGTGTTAGTAACTTGATCCAATTACCCAAACACATACCATTTTTACAATTGTAATTTAAAAGAGATAAGTCTTATTCATTTTAAATATATATTGGAAACAAATCCATTTCATTTTCAGATCACCTGCCCAAGAGCATAATTTAAAAAGAGACATTTAATCCAAATGCCCGCACTGCCCAAAATTACAACATAGTTGAATATTTGGCACAAGCGCCTTGTGCTATGTCAACCGTCGAAGTTCTACAACACTGTCCAAGTCAACATAGAAACTTGTTTTCAACCATTGGAGCCATGGATCCTAAGGAGTCAAACCTGATTACGTTTAACCTAGATTATTTAAAGGAGAAAGTCTCCCACCACTTGGCTTTCCAAATTCAAGTTTTGGTTGGTGCTAAGAAAATCCATCGTACTGTTTTGGATAAGGGAGCCTTGAATTGTGTCATGTCTTTTCCTTGTTGGAGACCCCTTGGTTCTCCTACACTTACCTCATCCCCTACCACCTTGAAATCATTTGATGGACATGGTTTCCAACCTTACAAACTCTTGCAATATTTTGTTGTGAATTTGAAGGGTAAGATTGTTCCGATTAATATCGAAGTAGTCAACGCGCCCCTGGATTATAATTTATTACTTAGTCATAGTTGGTTCTATGCAATGATTGTCGTTGCATATTCAGTGTTTTGTATCCTACGATTTCTCCATTAAGGAAAGATCATGATTGTTGACCAACTTGAGTATACAACTCCAGATCTCAACAATGTCACAACAAATGATGTCCCTTTTCTAGGACATAATAATTTTGAGAGTGTAGGTGTAGGTCTTCTCAAGGATTCCTCACTCATGGGGGTTTTTCCTTTTCATGCTCCTCCTACCGCGCAAGTTTACACCTTAAACATGATTTAGACTGAGGTACAACAATCCTTCGATTCATCTCATCCTTTGGTAGTACATGGTCTCGAAGAGCATCGTTCATTGTCTATGTCAATATCATTAAAAAATGAAATATACCCCCCTCCATTACAATTGATTCTCACTTTGGATTGAGTACTTGAAACTCATTTTCCTCCACCTAGTGAAAATGTTTCCATTAGTAACTAGAGTAAAAAGAAACCTAAACAATGAAAGAAGAAGAATCATCGGAGGAAACGATGCTTGGGGGGCAGGTCTCCAGCCACTAGACATCATGCTGGAGCAAAACTGCCAACTTCTTCCAAAGAAGTTGTGTTAAACCCTAAATAGTGACACACTACCCCTTAATTAGGGAATATTACATTAGTAATGTTATTTTATTTATGTCATCTTGGGTCCATTAGTTGTAATTGTACATCCTAGTCTCCTATATATACCAAGGAGACCTTTTCATTTGGAATCATCTTGTATTTGGAAATCTATGTGGTGTATAAGGAGGTTTCCCCCTCGAAGAGGCTTATTATCTGAAATTCTCTCTTTTTCAAGGCATTGAGTACTTATTCTAAGGTTTTTCTATGTTATCTTGGTATTTGGTTCCTAACATTTGGTATCAGAGCTCAAGGTCTTGGGGCTTCTCTGCTACATCTAAGATGCCTTGGAATTTTCGTTATAATTTGTTTTCTACAATGTTTCATATGGACCCCCTTGTAGGATATTTATTAGATGAATCAATGTACGTTGGGTCCAAATTTCATCTCCTGAGGCCTTATACTTTCGTATATATAGCTTGTGTAAGATAGGGTTCTGAAATGATCTTGAATTTAGTCATCACAGAATTTTATCTATGAAATTTTTTTTGTAATGTTTCAGACCTTGAAATCCATAGGATATTCACAGAAATTACTAAGGTATCTGTGATAAAAAAATTCATCTTCTGGGTCATCTTACATTTGTACATACACCCTATGAAAGATAGGGTATCTAACTAGTCCTATTTACTAGTCTCAAGAAGGTGTTCCAGGTAAAACAATCATAAATTCTTTCTAGAATATCCAAATTGAGTGAGACCAATTGCATTAGATAGTGGACAGACTATAGTATTTTTGGTACAATTTTTAGAATTGTATATCAATTATTTTGTGCGGGGAACTCTATACAAGTGAGCTCTCCTGGAAAGGCCAAAAATCAACGAGTTGTGGGGAACTTACCCTAAATTCCACTTGGCACATCCAATTTTGATCAGACCTGTGGCATTGTAGAGAAGAAATATCAAAGAACTACAAAAAATAAATTTTCATACCCAGAAGAGCTGAAAGTTTGTAGATACAGCAGAAGAAAGATCGTCTAGCAGAACCACCTCAAAATCAAGGTTTAAAAGTTATACTTAGACAACATGCTACCAAAAAAGGGAAATTCTACACCAAATAAGCCTCCAGATAGTCCTAATTGGACTCTTGATGAAGGTGAAGAAATGTGTAGGGAAATAAACAGTTTACAAAATAAGACAGTAACAAAAGATTAACTACAAGGGATGATGGATGGTTTAAAAAGGGAGATCATGGAAGGATTCAAAAAAATTCTAATAGAGAGGACACCTGAAAGTGAAAATGTATCCCATGAAATTCATGATGAGGACAAAAGGAAGATGAATCAAGAATGGAGAAACTCCATCTTTCGGTTGAATACCAACCACTTTCCTAAGATCTATATGAGGAAGTTTGATGTCAAGGATCCAATCACATAGATACTTCAGATGGAGCAATTCTTTGATCTACATGATGTGCCACATACAAAAAAAGGTATGAATTGCTTCTTTATATTTAGAACCCAATAAATCTGTGTGGTATCGATGGCTTTGTTCGTGCAAATCACTTGTCACTTGGAAAATTTTCACGGAAGAAATGATAGCGCACTACGAGGATACAAAGAGCAATACCTTCTTTAGCCAATTGAAAAATCTCAAACAAAAGGTTTCAGTTGCAGAGCACATTGAGAACATCCAAATATTGAATATAAAGGTAACGGATATTCCAAATGAGCACCTGATTGATGTATTCATAGGAACTTTAAAGGATAACATTGAACATGAGGTTTTCCTTTGGGAATCCAAAACATTGGAGAATGCATTCAGGGTGGAAAGAAATGTTGAAACTAAAAATATGGCTATGGCTACTAGAAGGACCACTCCTAACATCTATCGAGAGAATAATGTTCAATATTCTAAA
>ML781776.1:612327-632892 GCA_009831015.1 Picea engelmannii
ATCAGCATCAAACCATACTCATGGGTTAGTGCCATGCACCCAAGATTTATTTTATATCATAACCTTGCATGATCTAACTTAGAACCATGAAAACCTACAGCAAACAGTGTCAGAACCTGCAATAAACAATGTCAGACTCTGCAGTACATCAAACTCCAAGCCATGTGCATTGCCTTTTTCCCAAGGATTTACAACAGACACATGGCCTGTTGCATAACTGAGAGCGTGTGTACGTGACCTATTCAAGGTCAAAACGCGTGGACACGTGACTGTCACCAATGTTACCTGGGTGTTCCTTAGTAAATGGCACATTTGAACTTCCCTTCAAACTTTCATTCTGATCTGGCCGCTCTATCTTCCTCACCCACTTCTATAGATGACCCTTCTCTTCAGAACTTGAGCTCTGAGTATCCATCTTTTCAAAGATGTCTCCCTTTCTTACTTCATTCCTTCTTCTATCCATGCTATGTGAAGTCCTCATCATGGACTTTCTTCTTGTGTTCCATCACTCCTGGGATTTGTGGCCAAACCCACTACAGTTGTAGCATCTCATAGAGTTACAGTGAACAGAAATATGTCCTATTTGATCACATCTCCAACACCTTGTGGTGTTATAGAATCTTCCATTATTTCTTCTTTCATAAGATCTACATTCAAAATCTTTGTGACCATATCCATTACATGAATAACAATGCCCATGAAAAATACTTCCATACCTTTGCTTTGGTGTCCCAAAAATGTCTTCTTGATTTCTTCCTTACTTTGTTCTTTTGAAATTTTCTTTGCCTTGTGTAGATGGTTGTTTTGCAACATTATCTTCTTTCTTTGATGGACTTACCTCATGCTTCTTTGAGGTGCTTTCTTCAGCATGTGTATCTTCTCCTTTGTATCCAAGACCTGATTTATCACATGATGGTCTTTGACTTTCCAAGATCTCATCCAAGATTCGTGAGCTATTCAAGAATTTGTTTGACTTTTCCACCTTCATTCTAAGGTGAACAATTTTAGCTTCTAACTTGCAACATGAATCTTCCTTTTCATTTATTTGAATCTTCAATAGTTCCTCTATTCTTTTGGCTTCTTCAATTTGGGTCTTTATATGGACAATAGTTTCAAAACTTTTACTAATCTCATCATCTATATTCATGTCTTCTTTTCCATTATTTAGTCTTGTGATCTCTTCTTCATTTTCTTCTAATATAGAACTCTCTTCTTGTTCTTTGAGGATTCCCTTTAACTTCAAGATGTGCCTTTGACTCCTCCTAAGAAACTTCTTAGTGTTATCCGAAAGATAGTTATAGCGTGTATAAAAATGATCACTCCTATACATGTATAAACCCTCTTCAATTTATTTTTGAAGTTTTAATATATTTCTTTCTATTCTTTTCATGGGATAAAAACCATCAAACTTTACACAAACTATATCTACATCTTCTTCTTCACTTGTAGAGAAAAATTCATCATCATCATTGCATTCAAGGACTTTAGAGTGTTCTTTACCTTCATTTGAAATATCCTCATGATCTTCCTTTGTACCATTATCACTTGATTCTTTATCTTCACTTGAAATGTTTTCAAAATCACATTTAGAAATAATGCATTCAAGAGTTTTTGATGATTTTTTACCTTCAATTTCTTCTTTCTCTTCCTTGCTTTGATATGTCTCCTCTAACTTTAGCCATAGATCCTTGGCAGAAGTGCATTGTCCCATGCTTTCTTTGATAGGGCTTGAGAGTCCACTATGAATTGTCTTGAGAGCCAATGCATCATTCTTATTTCCTTCCCTTTGAGCTGCAAACTTTGACTTGTTATTCAACGGAACATATGGTTGCCTTCCAAATAGTTTCTCCCATTGTCTTCAAATACACTCTCATCTCTATTCTCCAAGTATAATAGTTTTTCTCATCAAGGATTGGAACTTCATCATCCATTTGTGTGTCTATGGATCTCCTTCAAGCTTATTAAGGCTTGTAGTGAAGGCCCACTCTGATACCAATTGTTGGACACACCTACCACACTTAGAGGGAGGGGTGAATGAGTGTGGGGATCTTTTTCCCAAAATTTCTCTCTTACACAAAACTCATTAGTTAGCATTCAACATTTACTCATTACTCATTGTTGTCATTAATAATCAGTTAGATGTGAATACATATCAGCAATATATCATTAAAAAATCATCTCCACAAGGAACACAAGATGTATGTACATTTTTTCTTTTTATTATGGACTTCAATCCGGGGGTTTTTTAGCAACAACTGAATAGAGTTAAACTCTACAAGAGCACCAGCTCTATATGCAAGACTCATCTTACATTATCAAAACCAACTGAGATGAGGCAACAATCATCAACATATATCAATCTGTACCATAAACAAGAGCATCAACCATGCACCAACCTGTGCCAAACAACTTGTAATCAAGTTGTACCACAAAAAAGTGCATCCAACCATGTACCATGTATATACCAATCATGTGTCAACTACTCATAAAAAATGATTCATCAATATGTACCAACATCATCAACTATACACCTCATGTATGTGCCAACTCATCAACTGCTTGTCTCAACCATGACTAGTTTTGGATTAGTCAACAACCCGAACTTGAAATAATCATAACTTTGTACATGTACTGACTAAATATATGAAACTGATATAAAATGTTCTTCAGTGTGTTTTATGCAATTCCTCCAAGTGGCACTACTTGGAACCTCTCAGAAAAGGATTCATAGAAAAAATGACATACCTTGCTGAATTCTAGCTTATTCTAGAGAGCAACCTTGTAGAGCGTGCCCCACACAAAATATTTGATGAAATGATCTGAAACTATTACAGAGTATACTATAGACTCTACCCTAACCAAAACATTTGGTCTCACTGAATTTATATCTTTTATGAAGAAGTTATGACGTTTTTACCCGAAACACCTGATTTTGACTAGTTTCAGGACTAGCCACAAACCCTACTTTTCACAGAGTGTAACTCCAAAAATACAATGACCCACAAGATGAATTTTTAACCACAGATACTTGGATATGTTTTCTCACTTGCATAGAAATTTCAGGATCTGAATCTGTTAGCGCTTGGTAAATTTCCTAGAGGTTGAAAAAGATAAAATCTACAAAGGTAACCTTAACCAACCGCTTTTAAAGCTGGGATCTAGCCCTTCCAGCTTCAGAGAGGGATCTCTCTATGTGATTTAGATTTGTTTTTAATTCCAGATATTAGGCTAGGTAAAGAAACCGTTGGTTTTGTTGTAAAAGAGTTTTTGGAAGTCGTTTGACACAGTCTACACATACATTGGGCTATGGGGTCTATATTTCAATCAGATATCCGATACAACCAGAAATGCCGAAAAAGAACTTCACAGGGCAAGATAATACATTCACTGTATCTTTTAGTAATTAAAATTATGGAGAGAGGAAAAGATAAGAAAAATAACTTCAACTAACAAGCAGTTAAGAATTTCTTAATTGAAGGTATTATAAGATAAACATTAAAATCCTTAGAATCAGAAACAGGGTATCCAAGATAAATCCTACAACTTTACTTTATTCCTAAAGATTAGTCCCAGAAAACAAAATGATTGCAGAGAAAGAAAAAAATTTAACTTAGAAAATCACATCACCAGTGAACATATGCAAGAATCCTGTAAAATGTCTCTTCTTTATTAATGGTGGATCTCTTCAAAAATGATACAATTTTGATAGCACCAGGGTGTGCGAATCAACAACCCCCAATACTTCGAAAGATGAAGTATTTATAATTCAAAATACAAACGTTCCTTTCATAACTGATCAGGACGTGCTCATACTATTTTTAGACTAACTAATCGAAACTGCTTGATGACTCGATACAACTCTTTGCGGAACTTTGGGGTAGGCCATTGGCGAGGTGCCTTCGCAATCTCTTTTGACTGGACAGGTGACTGGATGTGACAGCTCATCTGCTAATCTAGTAGATCACACAGTTCTTCCCATATGATATGACCTGGCACTGTGACTTTAAGCAATCTCCGATACACTTCATCCATGTCTGTATATTTAGCAAATGTAGGCTTGATGGTGAATATGTGTTTAATTTTATCTTGGATACTAATATCCAACTACAAGGCATCCATGAAAGCTTTTCCTGTGATGCTTCCATGTATCCCTGCAAACTTGGAATTGTACTTAGACACTTCATTCAACCTTTTCTTGTAATCAGGGAGTGTCATTAACTTGTCATTAATGACCTTTAGGCTAGGTAGGCCCTTCCTTTGGAGAGCATCTATCCTATTGAAAAACTTCTGCACTCCTTGATCCATGACTTGAATCTTCTCCTCAAGATGAAGCATGAGACCCCTTTTGGTTAGAACCCTTTTGACTTCAAGTATAGTTTATGTCCTGTCCTCAATCTTTAATTCTTCTAGTTCCTCCCTGGTCTTTGAATTCAGGAACTTTATGATTTCATTTGCTTGGGTTGGCATGTATCCCAGCTCCATTCATATTTTCTCAATAGCTTGCTTGCTCCTCTCGAGCAACTCATTTTGTTCAAACATGATTTGAAGCATTGGCCAGATTTCATTTATGGACTTGGAAATATATGTCCACACAATCTCTTTTACCTTTGTCAAAGTCTTTCCTTCCATTGTCTGTTTCTGGAGCTGCTGTAACTCCTTCTTGATTTTCTCAATCACCTGTTTCTCTTTGGATAGACTTGTCTGGAAAGAAGTCTTTAGCTCTTGGATATTCTCCACTTCTTTCTTAAGCCTGCTGATTTCTGACTCTTGTAGGTTCATTCTCTCCATAGACTTGGCCAAGTCTGTTGTTCCCTACGGTAGTGGCACTGATGCAGCAGATGGAATGGTTGTCACTGTTGTTGTGCTCAATCCTGCAATTGGGATAGCACTTAATGGGATGCCTTCCATTGTCTTTTCCTGCTCTTTCTCTTTTAGCAGTCTTTCCATCTTAGCCTCCATCTCCTTTAGCTGAGCATTCTACTCCATGAGTAACTTTAACATCTCATCCTTTTCCCCTTCCTTTTCGGCTATCTCCTTTGCTTGTGTCTCCTCTGTTGGAGGGAGCTTTAGCTGTTTTCTTAAGGATGCAATGTCAGCATTTTTCTTTTTGATCATCTCTTTGGCAGCCTTGATGTTCACAGGGTCCTAACCGATCTTGAGGACCAGCTCCTCCAACGTCTTGGTTTTGTTGTCTTTTGCGAAAGATGATATTTTCTCCAACTTTAGTTGGGTCTAGGCATTGTTCAAAGCTACCCGAAATTTTGATGCAGAAGCTGTAGCATGGGCCAAAGTGTGGAAAACCATCTCCCCAGTTTGCTTGTGTAGATCCATCTGATCTGCTGGATGCACGTCCTTAGCCTGGAACTCAAAGGTGTCCCTTTTGTAATATGATATCACCTTGGGATCTGGCACTTGTGCTTGGAGGTAAGCCATATGCATCCTACCCTTTTCTGTATCAAATGTCGAAAGAAGCCTATGCTGAGCTATGGACGACTGCTTCTGAAACTGGGCATAAGTGCTGCTAGTGAGGGTCTGGTTTTTCTTCTTGATCAAGTCATATTTTTCAAAAATGCCCAATTTGGGCCCAGTCTTGCTTGGCGGAGTATCTGTGGGAGAATCTGTGGATTTTATTGTTGTTGTTATTGCCTTATGATGAATCGAGCCGAAAGGGAGAGTGACTAGCTTGACCTTTGTGGTAGATACTGTGGAAGTTGAAATTTCCTGCTCTATTGTTGCGCCGGGCGCTGAAACTGTCCTTGGATTTTTGGAGTGCATTTGAAATTCCTTTGATGACACCTCTGTTACAGGAGGAGACGACTCATGTCGAGGCCTCTTATCCTTGGGGAACTGAGGTGTGGTAGTGGGTAACACACTAGTCAAGGGCACCTGCTTTTCCACTTCACCTTGTTGTTTCACGTCAACCAGAGTATCGGGCTCCCATTCTGTCTGATTTGCAAATTTCTCGATTTCTGGCTTGGACTCATGCGCATATGGGACATTCTTATTTTTCACTCTCATTTCAGAAATGATCCCACAGGGATCATAATGCCAGGTGAAACTTGTAAGGAATTTCATATCCTTCAACATTCTGTCTGCTTCCTCACCTGCGCCTCTACTATTGCAGATGAAAGAACCAATCTGCCCTTTGATCCACAATTGTTGCTTCTTCTTAAGGGAAACAAAGTGAATATCATTAGAATTCATTATCTGCCTAATATATTATAATGCAAAAATTCTCACCGGTACATATCTCGGCAGCTTGTAAGGTGCCAATTCGCACCCGTAAACTCAGATCTCAGAGTGATTCTGATACAAGTACCAGTCTCCTATCTTTGCATCTTCCGAGAGATGTAGAACTCTCTAGACCTCTTCATTTATTCGTGGCTTAGGATGGCCACCCAACATACTCACCACAGGGTGGTAAAATTGATCAATGAATGCTTGGAAGTCGTATTCAATAGAGTTATGTTTCAGGAGAGAAGTCCACATTGTAACTGGCTGGGGCTTCCCGTCGGCATCCATCTTCTGCATGGAGAAATTGAACCTGTCGGCTTGAAAATAGATGAACATGTAAGCCAGAATGGATGAATACCTGAACATGCCCTCTGTGGCGAAATTCACAAATTGTTCATCGATGTTATTGGCTAGGAAAGTGTTGTAGTCGAACTACGTGGTTGGTTGTTCATCGTTTGAGAAGATGGATAGAAAACCCAGGATGGGCTCATCTACCCATTGATCAGAATAGTAACAAAGCAGGGCACACAGGGAAGAAATGATTTGATTTCCTTTGGTGGAGAACATGGAAGAAGGTTAAGAGGGATTGGTGGACGGGAGTGGAGCGGAAGTGGGGAGGAAAAGCTCGAATATCTGAGCTCTTTGAGGGAAATTCATTTTCTGATATAGCTCGGTGAGGATTTCTAAGTTGAATGGGGACGCAGATTCCGCGCGGGTAATTTGCATCATCTGGTCAATATCTTCAGGGGTGATGAAGAAAAGGACGTCTCCAGATGAGGAAACGATGGCTTTCTGGTCAGGGATGTAATGGACCTGGCATTTGAGGGCAAACTCTAGGAAATTATGAATCTGGGGGAAAAGATAGACGGGAAAATTGGACTCCCAGAGTCCAATTTCGTCGCTCTGGTCCAGGAAAACCTCCTGGAGCCATGACTAAAGATCAGAAAAGTTGAAACTGCATATAGTATCAGCTATCAAGCGATCTTTATCGACCAAGGGAATTTTATCCAAGTCAACCGGAGGAGGAAGGAAAGGATTCTCTTCTTCTTCCGCTTGTCTTGTCTTTGACACCATTTCAGCAACTGTACCTGCAACAAACAATACGTTAGTACGGTCGACTGACTGTAGGTGAAGGTGATGCGGAAGCAATGGAGGTAAAAGGTTTCTGGCACGAGGGATGAATAACGAATACAAAAGGGAAACGATAGTTTTATTCAAATATGGGTCGGTTGGACGCGGGAAAACGGTCAGCATGACAACGGGTATATTATCCAGTTATTAATGGACAACGGGCCACTTGGGATGAGATGGCAGATGACAGTGGCAAAAGCATACGGATGAGTGACGTGGAGGCGTGTGATTGGAGGTAAAAGTCGCCGAAGGGGGCTGGTCATGAATGGAAGGGTAAAGACCTGATAGCAGGGACTGACAGCAGTTATGGGATGGGACTCAACCCGAGAGCAAGTGGGACAAGTGGACTTAGTGGAGGATGACATCCCGGAGTGATGGAGGTTGTCAGATGGCATAAGGTGAAAATACTTCCAGACCAATAGAACGATGCCACCTGTAACAAGGGGCCCGCCGTAAGGAATATTCATTCCAGAGCCCCCCCCCACCATTAAAGGCAGAATGGAGGTGGGGGTCCGGAATTCAATGTGAACCGTAGATTTGAGCGCTTTGTTCTGAGCCGTCTAGATGTGAGCCCAAGTTATTACCAATTCCGGACCCCCCCCCTCCGTTAAAGGCAAAACGGAGGGGGGGGGTCCAGAATCCAATGTGGGTCGTGGATTCACGCGCTCTCTTCTGGACCGTCCAGATCTGCGTGAATATTATCGTCGATTCCGGACCCCCCCACCTCCATTAAAGGCAGAACACAAGGGGGGGTCTGGAATGCTATGTGAGCCATTGATCTAGGCACCGTGATCTGGACCATTGGAAAGTGGATGAAACATATGTCGTGAGCGGAAAAAGTCATGTGTAGGAAAAACTTAGGATTAGTGCCTTCTTATGGGTTTTTCCAATTTTGTCTTAGACACCACCAAGGGGACATCACTTCAACTATCCTTAGGCAACGAAGACTTGATGTAGTAATTTCTTCAAGTGGGTTTTATTTGGGCAAGGCAAGCAAAGCAATTAATCTACATTCTAACCTACTTTCACCAGACAATTAACCCAGATTAAACTGTTGGGTTAAGATATTATTCTTCCTAAGGGACATCTGACCAGGATTAGACAGTCTGGTCAGATTTATTCACTAATTCTATCCTAGGGGCTATCTGACCAGGATTAGATGGTCTGATCAGATGTATTCACTAGTCTATCCTAGGGGCTATCTGACCAGGATTAGACAGTCTGATCAGATTTATTCACTAACCTATCAACATTGAAAATTTAAAAGAACTTGGTCATGCTTGAATGGTATGACCAAGTTACTATTATTGCATGGGGTTTTTGTCTCAAATATTTTTATGCCCTCTTTTCTTTTACATTTCTTTTTCTTTTCTTTTTCTTTTTCTTTTCTTTGCAAAATGAAAAATCAATTTCCAATAAAAACACTAGATACAGATAATATCCATAATATCCAAGTCAAAAGTTGATTCCCGTAATTTATGGGGTGATAACAGCGGCTCCACCTGGGGATGTTACTTGCTCTGTTAAGTGCCAAGAATCCAGTTTCCTGTCATTCCGAACGTATCTGTCTAGTATCCTTCATTGGTCTTATTCTCAGGAAAACTTTGAAAGACATTGCTTAGCAGCTTACGGCCTTCTCTTCGGGCTTCAACAAACTAACCGATGTTCTTCACTCAGAAAATGTAGGTAAAGACTGAAAATCAAAATGGGTATGTACAATGGAGAGTGAGTTCTTTAATTCTCTTACTGAGGTGGGACATAATGTTTCAGCATTCTGCCATTCACAGGTGCTCCTGGCAGATCTGACCCATCGGCATTGTTTAGCAAAAAGGAATTGTTTCCTCTGAAAGCTTGGATCATGTAGGGCCATGTCCACAGATGATCAAATTTCCCATGCTTTCCCTTGTCCTCGTTCCTGGCATCCCATCTCAACACCAGGTCTCCTAGCTCAAAATCATCCTCCTTGGTTCATTTGTGAAAGATCTTCTTAATGTTCTCTTGAATGACCTGTGTTTTGTTGAAAACTTCCTCTCTAGTCTGTTGCAAATGAATCATCTGATTGATTCATCTCTGGGAATCATTTGGTTCAGCTTGCATCTCTTGAAGTAACTTCATGACAGGGACTCCCAAAGAAGTTGGGAAAATAGACTCAGTACCATAGACCAGCTGGTATGGTGACATGACAATTGACCTTTTGGTGGTCAGTCTGTCTGCCCATAAAGCAAATACCAGCTTGTCATGTAATGATTTTTTATTCTCCTGCAATGTTTTCTTGATGATATTTACCAAAGTCTTGTTTGAGGATTCCTCCAACCCATTCCCCTGAGTGTAGTAGGCTGTGGAATGCCCCAAGCCAATGTGGTAACGATTGCAGAAATCAATGAGTTTCTTTGAGCGGAAGGCAGCTGCATTGTCAGTAATGATCTTTCTAGGACAACCGAAATGAGATAAGATATTATTTTCAAGAAATTTGATAATAACAGCATTAGTGGCTTACCTGCATGGTACGGCCTTGATCCATTTGGTAAAATAATCAGTGGCAGTAAGAATCCACCTATGTTGGCCCAAAGATGGAGGTTGTATTTCACCAATGAAATCGAGCCCCCATTGCTGGAAAGGGGCCTCAACTGAAATTGGTTTAAGAGTTAAAGGAAGGAGTTTCCTTTTACCCTCAAACAGTTGACACTGGTGACATGTTGTTACTTTCTGATGTACATCTGCAAATAGGGTGGGCCAGTAAAATCCAGCTCTAAGTATTTTGTTGGCTGTAACCTTCCAGTTCAAATAGCCGCCACATTCTCCTGCATGAAACTCCTGCAACACTTTATCAGCTTCATCTTTCAGTAAACAATTTAAAAGAATACCTGCAGGGTCCTTCCAATACAAATTTCCTTCTAGAATACAGAATTTCAATGCCTTCAACTTTAAAAATCTAGCTTTAGTTTTAGTGAGCTTGTAGATTTTGTAGAACAAAAATAAGGTCTTCATACCATGGAGAGTTGAGAAAAACCTCTCTAACGTTTGGAGTCGCCATCTCACCCTGTTCATCTGCCACATCTAGAAAATTAATGTTGAGAGCATGAAAGTTAGATTCAGCCATCAATTTGGCAAGGCCTTGGCCTTTGATCAGTTTTGTGGGCTTAATTTCTATGTCATATTCTAGAATAACTGTGATCCACTTTCCCCTTCTCCCATCAAGTTTGTCTTGTGTCAAGATATCTTTTACTACCGCATTTGGAACATAAGCTATTATGTGTGAATGAAGAATATAGACCCTGAAGTCCTTTATAGCCTTTACCAAAGCAAAAGCCTGCTTCTCCATAATATTGTAGTTCAGTGCAGCATCTCTTAGAGCTTTGCTGAAGAAGGCTATGGGTTGTTCATACCCTTCGCTGTTCTTCTACAGTAATACAGTTGATATAGTATGTTCAGAGGCGAAAGAAAAGAGATAGAAATCTTTAGTGAAATCGGGACTAATCAAAACTGGGGCTTCTGTGAGTGCTTGTTTGACCTGTTCGAACGATTGTCTGGACTCGGAGTCCGATCTTATTTTTGCATCCTTTTTTAGCATGTTTGTAATGTTTTGGAGGAGCTCAGCCAGATTAGGAATGAATCTTCGAAGAAAGTTAATTTCCCCTATAAAAGATTGTAGTTCTTTGAGGTTTCTTGGGTGTTCTAACTTTAGTATGGCCTCGATTCTGCTGGGGTCAATTCTGATTCCCTCTTTAGAGAGGATGTGTCCCAGCAGTTTGCCTTCTTCTAACCCAAAAATACACTTCTTGGGATTTAAAGAAATCCTGAACCTTCTGCACTTTCGAAAACTCGTCTAAGGTGCCGCAGGTGTTCATCATCAGATTGGGAAAACACAGTCACATCATCTAGATAAACGACAATAAACTTACCTGACTCTTCTACGAAGGCGATGTCCATTTCCCTCTGGAAGGTGGCTCCTGCGTTCATCAGAACAAAAGGCATCGTCACATACATGAAAGTGCCCCAGGGTGTGGTGAAAGCGGTTTTTTCTTGATCGTCTGGGTGAACTAGGACCTGGTTGTAGCCTAAGAAACCATCTAACAGAGAAATTCGACTGGACCCGACCACTCTTTGCAGGAGGTGATCCATTTTATGCAAGGGGTAATTATCCTTCAGGGATGCTTTGTTCAGATTTTGAAAATCTATGCAGAGTCTGATTTCCCCGGTTTTCTTATGTGTAGGGACTAAATTAGAAACCCACTTAGAAAAACGTAGTGGGACTATGATCTTGGCGTCGTACATTTTCTTAATCTCTTTTTCTATCAAGGGAAGCAACTTGGGATTTATCCTCCTAAGTTTCTGTCTAAACGGTTTCTGGTCTTCCTTTTTGGGGATCCTGTGTTGTATGATGCTGGTATCATAGGATTTCAAATCTTCATAGCCCCAGGCAAAAACGTCTGAATATTCTTTGAATAGTTCAATGTACTTAATATTTTGTTCCGGGGGTAAAGATTTGGATAGTTTAACCATCCTAGGCTTCTCTTTAGTTCCTATATTGCAGTTCTCTACCTCTTGCCCATGGGCTTCTATTTTTGGTTTCTTAGCTACATCGTCATTGTCGAACAGATCTTCTAAAGGGACAAGACCTCTAGGAAAAACATTGCTTTTTAATTGTAAAACATCGGCATCTATTTCGTCATCTCCTAACTCTCTTGAATCTACTGTATCTACCGTATTTACAGTATTCACACTATCTTCTTCAAATTCAAAATTATTTACATTCTCGTTTTCATTTTCTGCATCTATGTTTGTACATTCGAAATCGTTCTTGCATTGCAGAAAGTCCTGTATCTGATCGTCATTTCCAAACACTTGCCAGTACCTGATATTTTTTGGCACTGTCGGTCTGCATTTCACTTCAAGAATGTATTGGCGAGTTTGGTGGAAAGGAATCTTGTAGGAAGCAGCTGACGAAGCTAATCCGTCAGCAAGAATATTCTGTCCCCTTGGCATTGCCTGCAAGTCCACCTCATTAAAACACTTCAAGGCATCAAGAACAACATTCCTGTAGGCTCTAAGGCACGGGTGTTTAGCAGCATACTCCCCCTTAATTTGTTTAATTATTAATTCAGAGTCACCCCTTACCATTATTTGCTTAGCACCAACTTTTTTCAACAGATTCAGACCGAGCATTAAAGCTTCATACTCAACAACGTTGTTAGTGCAGTGGAAATTTAACTTATAGGAATGATTCTCTGAATACCTGTTTCGATGATTATGCAGCCAGAATCCAACTCCTGCTCCTTCTTTACTTACCACTCCGTCAAAATCCATACTCCAGAAATCAGCGGGGAAATCTTCAGTGATCACATTTTTCATCTTTGCGGCCTCACCGGTTTCTGGACCTTCGTCTTGACTAGCTACCTCTTTCGCCAGCTGAATTTCTGGCTCTTCAGTATCACCATCATTGTACAAGATGAACGAATCTAAATCGGAATGAGAAGAGTAAAGGGGGTAATTGTGAGGTTTCTCTTGACTGCTGACCATATACTTCATCAATGTTTCCCTGTATAACCTCCTCTGTTGTCCAAACACTGGGATAGTGGCGTAAGACATATCCAGCTACAGGGTTCCTTTCAACTTAGCTCCCCAAGACCGGGACAGCAACATACCATACTTTGGCGGGATGTCTGCAACCACCACGTCCATTACCATGCTTTTCGAAGGGATCTGAACCAGGGTGATGCACAAATCTTTAATCAAACTGATACATTTGACTTTGTTGGAGTCAAATGAGTGTAAATCTTTGTATGGTCTGGTGACCTCCAGTCCTAGTTTTTCCATCACTGCTTTAGGCATCAGATTATGTGAGGCGCCTAAATCCAGCATGGCGTTATGCAATATTAAATCGTGTATGTTCAAACTGATGTAAAAGGGAGATACATCACCAGTATCGTCTCGACCATTTACTTCTGGTCCGAAAAGGAGTTCAGGATGATCGTCAGTAAGGTTCATAGTGTCTAAATGAGTCACTGATCCAATAGTCAAGGCCTTGGTTCCTATGTCTGGTTCAATGGCTAATGCTTTTAGTACCTGTGAACGATAACCACCTCTGCTCATCAGCTTTGTGAGTGGGATAGGAATTTTAATTTTGGCCAATTCTCCCTCCAGGATGAAAGGCACGGGAGTTCGGGTCTGACTCATTGATTCTGGTTGATCCACCATATTCTTCCTCTCAGAAGTACTAGGTGAATTAACAGGTGAAAATTTGGGCTGTGCTGGTCTTTTCAGTATGGTGATGTTTTTCTTCACTGGAGTGTCGGTTTTACCCTTATCATAAGACTTTTCAGCAGTGGTCTTCTCAGGAGTTTTCTCAGTCTCCACTATCTTCTGCGTTTCGGTCGGCTTTTTCGAGGAATTTCCCTCTTTCTTCTTACTTTGCAGATTGTATTGATGGTGCACCTCCAAAATAACGTTTTCAAAAGCCTGTTGTCCTTCATCCTCGGCCTCCTCACTTACCTTTGTTTGATTTAGCAGAAAAAGTTGTTGCTCTTCTTGAGTAAGGAAAATGGCCTCATTGTCGTGAATGCCCATGAGGTTGATATGAGTGTCCTCCGATTCCTCAATTATTTCCCCCCCTTCATCAGCATAGTTTTCTTGTAGGGGAGGCCTGATCGGCTAATCAGGACCTCTCTGATCCCTTTGATCTCTTGGATCTCTTGGATCTCTTTGATCTCTTTGATCTTTTTGCCTGATTTGAGGGGGGTTCCTTCTAAAATTGGGGTTTCGAATCTAAGGGGCAGGTGTGTTGTCTCTCGGAGGATTTCTGTTTGAAATACTCGTTCTTTCTATCAATAATTCCAAATATCTGACCACAGAATCCAATTTGGAATCAGTTGTTGATGTGGAAGGTTCTTCTTTGATCGTGACTCTCATTTCTGTCCTTTGACGTGCCCTTTTTGCCAACAAATTAGCCTCCACACTAATAGCACTTTTCTGCATGTCTTCAAGGGTGGTAGCATTTCTTTCTCTTAATTGGTAAGACATGTCAGGATCGAATCCATCAAGGAATTTAATCAATGCCAAACCCTGGGGAGGTTTGATTTTCGTTGGGATTGCATTATACAAATTATTAAAACGGGTGCAGTAATCTTGTACCATCTCACCTTGATTTTTTTTTTATATTCTCGTATTCTGACAGTAACTGGAGAGGGTTTTTCTTTACCTCCCATCTGTCAAGAAAACTTCTCTGAAATGCGACAAGATCAGGGATTGATGCGGCGGGTAAGGCTTTGAACCATTTTTTGACGTCCCCTGTCAGACTCTGGGCAAAAAGTCTCGTTTGAACGTCAACTTCTTGTAAATCCAAGTAGTCGTTCATTTTATCCACATGTTGTTGTGCGTTTAATGTTTCGGTTGCATCGAACTGTGTAAGTCTAGTCTGGTAGTCTTGGGGCATGGCATGTAGTGGTGCAGCTAACACCAAAGGGGCATATCGAGCTGCCATGACGGGTGGAGGAGGTGGGACGACGACCTAGGTGGTTGGAGAGGTAGGGACGGAAGACGAAGTCGATGAAGGATTGGGCCATACTGAGGTAGTGATTTGTAGTTTATCCATAGGAGACAATACTTCGGGGGTTCGGGGTTGCAACACAGTGGGGTCAAAGATGAGCTTAGATGCAAAGGTTTCATACCGTGTTCTAACCAGGTTTCGTAACAGAAAAAGATCAAGATCAAGGTTTTGAAGGATGTCTGGTTCTTCGGAAAAGGAGGGAGACTTATGAGGGGGAGTATGACTCGCTGAACTAGTAGCTAGGGTCTTTCGTCTCAGCAACTGTTCGGGATTATCTATCGCTATGGAGGGTTCTGGGTCTGGATGAGATCGAGTGTGAACTTTCTTGGGAGCCAGAACTCTTTTTGGTTTTTATATATATATGTATTTTTTATTTTATGGTGAAGGAAACTAGAGGAGATTTCTTCGTTGACGTCGTCTAGCTTCCAATTGTTCCTGAGTAGCTATGTCTTGTTCAATGGCTACCCATGAACGTTCGAGTTCTTCCCGGTTATTGGCAGTTTTGAGAATTATGTCAAAAATGTTTGACGCAATATGTGTTTGATTCGATAGCCCGGGCTCGATATTAGGTTGTACTGCTGCAGGGACAGTCATAGAGGAACAATAAGAGTGGGAAAAGATTCAAAGCGATTCTGAAAATAATATGTACAGAGTTAATCAACCTCTAATCATCACTTTCTTCTAAGAGTCAAAATTTCTTTAGGGGAAGAAAAGTGAGGTATTCAGTTTTAGTTCATCCCCAGTGGAGTCACCAATTATGTTAGCACTTGGTAAATTTCCTAGAGGTTGAAAAAGAAAAAATCTACAAAGGTAACCTTAACCAACCGCTTTTAAAGCTGGGATCTAGCCCTTCCAGCTTCAGAGAGGGATCTCTCTATGTGATTTAAATTTGTTTTTAATTTCAGATATTAGGCTAGGTAAAGAAACCGTTGGTTTTGTTGTAAAAGAGTTTTTGGAAGTCGGTTGAGACAGTATACACATCCATTGGGCTATGGGGTCTGTATTTCAATCAGATATCCGATACAACCAGAAATGCCGAAAAAGAACTTCACAGGGTGAGATAATACATTCACTGGATCTTTTAGTAATTAAAATGATGGAGAGAGGAAAAGATAAGAAAAATAACTTCAACTAACAAGCAGTTAAGAATTTCTTAATTGAAGGTATTAGAAGATAAACATTAAAATCCTTAGAATCGGAAACAGGGTATCCAAGATAAATCCTGCAACTTTACGTTATTCATAAAGATTAGTCCCAGAAAACAAAATGATTACAGAGAAAGAAAAACATTTAACTTAGAAAATCACATCACCAGTGAACATACGCAAGAATCCTGTAAAATGCCTCTTCTTTATTAATGGTGGATCTCTTCAAAAATGATACAGTTTTGATAGCACCAGGGTGTGCAAATCAACAACCCCCAATACTTCGAAAGATGAAGTATTTATAATTCAAAATACAAACGTTCATGTCATAACTGATTAGTACGTGCTCATACTATTTTTATACTAACTAATCGAAACTGCTTGATGACTCGATACAACTGTTTGCGGAACTTTGGGGTAGGCCATTGACGAGGTGCCTTCGCAATCTCTTCTGACTGGACAGGTGACTGAATGTGACAGCTCATCTGCTAATCTAGTAGATCACATAGTTATTCCCATATGATATGACCTGGCACTGTGACTTTAATCAATCTCCGATACACTTCATCCATGTCTGTATATTTAGCAAATGTAGGCTTGATGGTGAATATGTGTTTAATTTCATGTTGGATACTAATATCCAACTGCAAGGAATCCATGAAATATTTTCCTATGATGCTTCCCTGTATCCCTGCAAACTTGGAATTGTCCTTATACACTTCAGTCAACCTTTTCTTGTAATCAGGGAGTGTCATTAACTTGTCATTAATGACCTTCAGGCCAGGTAGGCCCTTCCTTTGGAGAGCATCTATCCTATTGAAAAACTTCTGCACTCCTTGATCCATGACTTGAATCTTCTCCTCAAGCTGAAGCATGAGACCCCTTTTGGTTAGAACCCTTTTGAATTCAAGTATAGTTTTTGTCCTCTCCTCAATCTTTAATTCTTCTAGTTCCTCCCTGGTCTTTGAATTCAGGAACTTTATGATTTCATTCGCTTGGGCTGGCATGTCTCCCAGCTCCATTCAGATTCTCTCAACAGCTTGCTTGCTCCTCTCGAGCAACTCATTTTGTTCAAACATGATTTGAACCATTGACCAAATTTCATTTATGGACTTAGAAATATCTGTCCACACAATCTCTTTTACCTCTGTCAAAGTCTTTCCTGCCATTGTCTGTTTCTGGAGCTGCTGTAACTCCTTCTTGATTTGCTCATTCACCTGTTTCTCTTTGGATAGACTTGTCTGGAGAGAAGTCTTTAGCTCTTGGAGATTCTCCACTTCTTTCTTAAGCCAGTTGATTTCTGACTCTTGTAGGTTCATTCTCTCCATAGACTTGGCCAAGTCTGTTGTTCCCTACGGTAGTGGCACTGATGCAGCAGATGGAATGGATGTCACTGTTGCTATGCTCAATCCTGCAATTGAGATAACACTTAATGGGATGCCATCCATTGTCTTTACCTGCTCTTTCTCTTTTAGTAGTCTTTCCATCTCAGCCTCCATCTCCTTTAGCTGAGCATTCTGCTCCATGAGTAACTTTAACATCTCATCCTTTTCCCCTTCCTTTTCAGCTATCTCCTTTGCTTGTGGCTCCTCTGTTGGAGGGAGATTTAGTTGTTTTATTAAGGATGCGATGTCAGCATTTTTATTTTTGATCATCTCTTCGGCAGCCTTGACGTTCACAGGGTCGTAACCGATCTTGAGGACCAGCTCCTCCAACGTCTTGATTTTGTTGTCTTTTGCGAAAGATGATATTTTCTCCAACTTCAGTTGGGTCTGGGCATTGTTCAAAGATACCTGAAATTTTGATGCAGAAGCTGTAGCATGGGCCAAAGTGTGGAAAACCATCTCCCCAGTTTGCTTGTGCAGATCCATCTGATCTGCTGGATGCACGTCCCTAGCCTGGAACTCAAAGGTGGCCCTTTTGTAATCTGATATCACCTTGGGATCTGGCACTTGTGCTTGGAGGTAAGCCATATGCATCCTACCCTTTTCTGTATCAAATGCCGAAAGAAGCCTATGCTGAGATGTGGACGAATGCTTCTGAAATTTGGCATAAGTGTTGCTAGTGAGGGTCTGGTTTTTCTTCTTGATCAAGTCATATTTTTCAAAAATGCCCAATTTGGGCCCAGTCTTGCTTGGCAGAGTATCTGTGGGAGAACCTATGGATTTTATTTCTATTGTTATTGTCTTATGATGACTCGAGATGAAAGGGACAGTGACTGGCTTGACCTTTGTGGTAGATACTGTGGTATTTGAAATTTCCTGCTCTATTGTTGCGCCAGGCGCTGAAACTGTCCTTGGCTTTTTGGAGTGCATTTGAAATTCCTCTGATGACACCTCTGTTACAGGAGGAGATGACTCCTGTCGAGGCCTCTTCTCCTTGGGGAACTGAGGTGTGGTAGTGGGTAACACACTAGTCAAGGGCACCTTCTTTTCCACTTCACCTTGTTGTTCCGCGTCCACCAGAGTATCGGGCTCCCATTCTGTCTGATTTGCAAATTTCTCGATTTCTGGCTTGGACTCATGTGCATATGGGACATTCTTATTTTTCACTCTCATTTCAGAAATGATCTCGTAGGGATCATAATGCCAGGTGAAACTTGTAAGGAATTTCATATCCTTCAACATTCTGTCTGCTTCCTCACCCGCACCTCTACTATTGCAGATGAAAGAACCAATCTGCCCTTTGATCCCCAATTGTTGCTTCTTCTTAAGGGAAACAAAGTGAATATCATCAGAATTCATTATCTGCCTAATATATTCTAATGCAAAAATTCTCACCGGTACATATCTCGGCAGCTTGTAAGGTGCCAATTCGCACCCGTAAACTTGGATCTCAGAGTGATTCTGATACAAGTACCAGTCTCCTGTCTTTGCGTCTTCAAGGAGATGTAGAACTCTATGGACCTCTTCATTTATTCGTGGCTCAGGCCGGCCACCCAACATACTCACCACAGAGTGGTAAAATTGATCAATGAACGGTTGGAAGTCGTATTCAACAGAGTTATGTTTCAGGAGAGAAGTCCACGTTGTAACTGGCTGGGGATTCCCGTCGGTGTCCATCTTCTGCATGGAGAAATTGAACCTGTCGGCCTTAAAATAGACGAACATGTAAGCCAGAATGGATGAATACCTGAACATGCCCTCTGTGGCGAAATTCACAAATTGTTCATGGATGTTATTGGCTAGGAAAGTGTTGTAGTCGAACTACATGGTCGGTTGTTCATCGTTTGAGAAGATGGATAGAAAACCCAGGATGGGCTCATCTACCCATTGATCAGAATAGTAACCAAGCAGGGCACACAGGGAAGAAATGATTTGATTTCCTTTGGTGGAGAACATGGAAGAAGGGTAAGGGGGATTGGTGGATGGGAGTGGAGCGGAAGTGGGGAGGAAAAGCTTAAATATCTGAGATTTTTGAGGGAAATTCATTTTCTGATATAGCTCGATGAGGATTTCTATGTTGAATGGGGACGCAGATTCCGCGCAGGTAATTTGCATCATCTGGTCAATATCTTTAGGGGTGATGAAGAAAAGGACATCTCCAGATGAGGAAATTATGACTTTCTGGTCAGGGATGTAATGGGCCTGGCATTTGAGGGCAAAATCGAGGAAATTATGAATCTGGGGGAAAAGATATAGGGGCAAATTGGACTCCCAGAGTCCAATTCCATCGCTCTGGTCCAGGAAAACCTCCCAGAGCCATGACTGAAGATCAGAAAAGTCGAAACTGCATATAGTATCGGCTATCAAGCGATCTTTATCGACCAAGGGAATTTTATCCAGGTCAACCGAAGGAGGAAGGAAAGGATTCTCTTCTTCTTCCGCTTGTCTTGTCTTTGACACCATTTCAGCAACTGTACCTGCAATAAACAATACGTTAGTGGGGTCGACTAACTGTAGGTGAAGGTGATGCGGAAGCAATGGAGGTAAAAGGTTTTTGGCGCGAGGGATGAATAACGAATACAAAAGGGAAACGGTAGTTTTATTCAAAAATGGGTCGGTTGGACGCGGGAAAACGGTCAGCATGACAACGGGTATATTATCCCGTTATTAATGGACAACGGGCCACTTGGGATGAGATGGCAGATGACGGTGGCCAAAGCCTACGGATGCGTGACATGGAGGCGTGTGATTGGAGGTAAAAGTCGATGAAGGGGGCTGGTCATGAATGGAAGGGTAAAGACCTGACAGCAGGGACTGACAGCAGTTATGGGATGGGACTCAACCCGGGAGCAAGTGGGACAAGTGGACTTAGTGGAGGATGACATCCCGGAGTGATGGAGGCTGTCAGACGGCATAAGGTGAAAAGACTTCCGGACCAATAGAACGATGCCACCTGTAGCAAGGGGCCCTCCGTAAGGAATATTCATTCCGGACCCCCCCCCACCATTAAAGGCAGAACGGAGGGGGGGGTCCACAATTCAATGTGAACCGTAGATTTGAGCGCTTTGTTCTGATCCATCTAGATGTGCGCCCAAGTTATTACCAATTCCGGACCCCCCCCCCC
>ML781776.1:661524-681302 GCA_009831015.1 Picea engelmannii
TATACATTACAGGTTCAAAGTTATGATTACTTCAAGTTAGGGTTGTTGACTAATCCAAAACTAGGCATGTGAGACTAAAGAAAAGTTTGATGAAAATGCTAGTCTTTTGTTTTTAAAGTTAAGGAAGGTTTGCAGGAATGTGACCATATACACCAGGTCTATTACAGAGCTACAAATCAGATTTGGATGATGAAATTGATGAGGGATTTTGGTTGAGGTACATGTTGAGTACATGGTTGAGACAAGTAGTTGATGAGTTGGCGCACATACATGAGGTGTATATATGATGATGTTGGTACATATTGATGAGTCATAGTTGATGAGTAGTTGACACATGATTGGTACATACTTGGCACATGGTTGGATGCACTTGTTTATGATACAGGTTGATTGCAGGTTGGTGCATGGTTGATGCACTCGTTTATGGTACAGGTTGATGCATGGTTCAGATTTATTGGTACAGGTTTACAGCAGTATATCTCACAATGATAGTGTGACACTGGTTCCATCATTCTACTTATACTTCAGGGTGGCAGGACAGGGAAAGGACAAGTGGTTGTAGCCGGAGA
Organism: Picea engelmannii; assembly: GCA_009831015.1. Lineage (NCBI taxonomy): Eukaryota > Viridiplantae > Streptophyta > Pinopsida > Pinales > Pinaceae > Picea > Picea engelmannii. The sequence goes on from ML781776.1 coordinate 662,094, forward strand.
ACATTGGGGCTTGTAGCCTCCTTCTGGTTGTAGCTAGATATTCGGGGAGTTGGATCTTCCCTCAGGTTGTAGCCTAAGAAACTAGGGGGTTGGAGCCTCCTTCCAGTTGCAGTTGGAAAAAAAAAAAAAAAAAATTGGTGCTTCCAATGAATGTAATTCTTCAAGACATATAAGAAAAAACATTCTGTGGTTTTCTCCCGATTTGGGTTTCCACATAAAACACTGGTGTACTGTGTATGTGTGTGATTGTTTATTTATTACTGCTCATTATTGGATAATAATTCTACATTGATATAACAATTGAAGAAAAAGGATTATAATTACGTTATTACGGATTCACCCCCCCTCTCAGTAATCCAACAGGCCTTTTATCTTGTCTTGATAGCATATTTGTTTACACAGCATACTTGAGAGTAGAGTTGATTTCTATAGTCATTCCCATCTATTGTGGTTTACCCTAGCCATAGAGAGATTTTCCTCATAACACTTGTCTATGTTCAATTTAATTTGCATAGATGAATTTGTTTTTCCTAATCGATTAGAGTAGAAGGAAGTCGCGTGTTTCTTGTTGTTCATTGTAGGTATTGATTTGCGCCAGGAATTGGATCAAGCTTGTGGATAGGAGCAGCTAGGACAAACGTCGTAAACAAAGTACATCCTACTTCACCTTTTTCTCTCTTTTTCGATAATCAAAATGAGTTTATAGGAATGGTAGTGTCCAAATGATTGTTTCTTTCTTGGTATAGGGGTCAGTAATCTAAGGGAAATTTCACCCATCCACAAGAGAATATTTTTGTAACACCTACGTAGAAACTAAGTCTTGACGATGATTAGCGTTGGTCATAGCACTTGATCTTATGACGATGGACAAGGAGCCAACAAATGGATTTTTTTGCATGATCACAATAGAGGGTCATGTGAGTGAAGAAGCAGTTTAGCGCCTAATTATGAGCACTAGTAGACTCGTGTGTTAACAGAGAATCCCAAGCTCTGCGAAAGGAGGATTTGGGTCCGAGATAGAGTTTTGAGGAAGCCGAGTTATGTAGTTTCTTGCAGAGTAAATACATAAATCTGCACCTATGGAAAACTATGTCAGGAGATCATCATATGCCATTCAAAATTACAAAAAAGACACATATGTCATTGAGTTAAGAATATGCCTCAATATAATTTAGGCACTAGTTAGTTTTCTACCTATCCATAGTTTTCCATCTCTACACCCATATTAAGCCAATCTTTACAACATTGTAGGGTGGCCAACAAAATATTCCATGGCCACTACTATGGTCAAAGAATAAATATTTAAACAATTTAATAAGATAGCAAGTTTAACACCAACAAGCAACACTTTCATAATTTTTATATGGTGATTTTGGTGCTAGATTTAATATAGATGCTTACATTTTTAATTTGTATAGATACTTAGTAAAACCAATTTTTTAATAACTAATGGACACATTTATAATAAACACTAAATAGAAACAACACAAGTATTATTTTTAATATGAAAATTTATTGTAGTGCATTGTTTTTCGAGTAAATTAATTTTGTAACAAAAGGGTCATATTTCTAGTTATATGATTAAAGTTTAAAGTTTAATTGTAATCCAATTTCCATGTATGGTGGGATGATGACATTAAGCGTTCTTATCCATCTTTGAAAAGAAGGTTGCTACATGATTAGATCACTATTAATGTCCTTGAGAATAATTATCCAATATCAAAATTTGTTAACAAATGTCTTCAATTTAAAATTTTGTAAGATCATCATAACACATTAACTTCACAACTTAACTAGTATAAATATATCTTAACTTTGATTGTATGTAGCATTCAAAAGGATCAAATTCCCCTACATACTAATCTCATATTCATCTTCATAGGGTTAGTTTTAGACTACGCTTATTTCCCGATTATCATTCTTGGCGGGAAGCTTAGATCAACTGGTCTAGCTCTTATGTTGGCCAGGGATGTCTAGGCACAAGGAAGAAATTTGCAGCTTGACAAGTTTCATCTCTCTCAACATTTAATAGAAGAAAAATTAAAATGAATATAATATATTGTCTTTTAAAAAATTTAGGATAACATTTTCTCTCTCACTAAGAGTAATATGGTATAATGCCCAATTGGATTGGGTAATTATTTGAATAATGGTATCTATAATTTGGACAAGAGAGCACAAATTGGGTCTTTGCTCCTAAAAATATCACTCAAAGTTCTAATTTGTTCATCTATCTTAATATTTTATCATTTTGGTTCAATGGTGGTGGGGCATTGTCTTCAAAGTTTACATTTGGATCTATTAAATTTAGCACATGGAAGTTTTAGTTTCTTTCACCATTTTTCACCATGCTATAATCCAATATTCACAAAAAAAATCATTCCAAAAAATATGTTTAAAAAAAAAATCATTACAAAGAAATTTCATTAGAAACATTTTTTTGTTTTCCTATGATAACAAATGATACAAAAAATCTATACATATGCATCTATCTATTTTAATATCCATTTAATCATACCAAATGATTCTAAATTAAAATGTTGTCTTTTGAATTTATTTCCATGTGTTGCATGTATGGTTACTTAACAACTACTAAATTAAATTGCATGTGTTATTCTCATATTATAATCAATATAAATAGAGGTTCTATGTTCATAAAATGTGGAGTTTAGTATCATTATTTAAGAAAGATCATTGTCTCTAGAGTCATATCTATCAAAGGAAGATACGTCCTATGGAGAATTGGAGCTCTAGGTTTGGGAGGTATTAGTGTTAGATGTTTCTTCCAATGGAACTATTTTATTTCACAATGCACTGGAAAAATTATTAGATTTACTAGGTGGGTAGGGGATTGTCTTATCTAGGTTGCATTGAATTATGTCATATTCTTAGAGAGAGAGAGAGAGAGAGAGAGAGAGAGAGAGAGAACGATGAAGGGGATATGGCATTGTGAACTTTATTTGTGTTTATATGTGTATTCTAGATATATTCTCAGATTTCTCACGGAGATTAGCTTGCGGAGTTGAAGGGATGGTGAGACAATTGTAGGCATCGTACTCTAGGTTTCTCGTGTTGTTCCTATATAAAGCATTTCAGTTTAAGAATAAACTAAAGTATAGTCTAGATCTCTATTTTTAACTCAAAATCATTACATACAACTTCATTCAAAATTGAAACCAACATATTAGATGTAAGACATGTACATACATACTACTATATAGTTATTCGGGGTATGATTGGAAAATCCAGATCATGTTATCTCATCCCTTAAGTGGTTCATAGGACATATGGGACCCAAATATTTTATAATTGACAAACAATTGAGATCTAGTTTTATGTGCAAACTTGTAAATAAAGTAGTACAACAATTCATCAAAAATCACCTTATTCGAATGGACCACAATTTAAGAAAAAAAACAAGATGGAATCCTACATATCCATATAAATGTACTTAATGAAATTTCTTTTATTTTTTTTAATGTTGTTTACAAACATCATAATGGTATGTCATCTTCAATTATTCGTTCATGATCGGCTTTTGTCATTTTCCATTTTCTAACTTTCAATTTTTTCTTTGATTGAACCTCTACTAAGTTTGTGCGTGTTGCACATACCAAATGACTATATTGACAGCTTATGGCATCCGAATGATAATCTTGAAAGTAAACATGACTTTCGATTTCATAGGTTTCTTGAAAAAAATAGTCTTTCAGTATGATGGATCATCTTTCATATATAAAATTGTTGTCATTATAATCCTCCAATAACCTATTCTTTCTTTATGTGCACCACTTAAATAATATTTAACGTTTTCATCATTGTCTACAGATGCAACCACAAAAAACACATCTCCTGCAAATAAGGCCCCATATTCCAACTAACAAATCGTTAGATCTTAAATTATAATTATTATATTTTATATATAGACATGTACATTTCTATGTATTGTTTAAACATAAAAATAAAAAATAAAAAAAAAATAAATAAATAAATTGAAGAATTGTACAGTTCATTTTACCTTCTCTAACAAGATATGAAACTCTATCACCATTAGTTGACATTGTAGTGTTATTTGATTCCATCTCCTCTAAGCTTTCAATTGACATTTTCCCCTTTGTTTCAATTTATGTATGTTCCTGGGCTCTAACATATTTGCCAATTTTGTTTTCAAAAATCTCATCAAATTCTATGTCCTCTATGCAAATTGAACAAAAACAAGATGCATTTTTTTTATCAAACGCATAGACATTTTGATAGGAGTTTTCTTTAATTGAATGCAATTTTCAAGTCCCATGTATTGTACTAGCTTCATATCAGATCGATCTATCTACATCTTGGATTCCAATATGCCAAAAATACATGGACGGTTCAAGAATAATTTATTAAAAGTAAATGAATGTCAATATATATATATATGGTAGTTATCAAGACAAATTATTGATTTTAATCAAGAACTTTCATACATGAACAACATGTATATACACACACATGCACATTGTTGGACACAATGGTATGATATTGTCATTGATGTCAACAGGGTGTAGAAGAATCCAGTATAAACCCAAAGCTCAGAAGGAAGAACGTTAATCGAAGCTCAGAAGAGATGGCGCATTTGAAATAAAACAGGAGACAGAGTTTTGTGAGTAAAGAAATCATTTTGTAAATGATCGAGTTACAGGAACCATTCATTCTTAGTTCGAGACAATCCAGAATCATTAGATTGAGGTAAAGTCAGAGGTTGGGAATGATTAAATCTCAACCATCAGATATGAAGCAGTAGGATTATGGACTGTTGGATCAAGTAGCGGATAAATAACTTCGACACTTCGTCATTTTAGTGATTACTAGAGACAAGAAAGAATCCACGAAGCCCCGAAGTTGCGAACTCCCGTCGATCGTCATATCAGAGGAAGTGCAGGGAAACCATGTCAACCGTTGATCTGGAATGAATATTGAAACCATTAGATCGCGCTAAAAGGAATAAGGTGGTCAACTCCGACATTGACCTACTCTGGCAATAAGAAGCTCAGATAAACCAAGAAATCACGAACTCCGGAGCCTCGGAGTTAACAAAAGTCGTCGATCAAGACAAGAAAATATCTACGGTGATAGATATATTTGGCACTTCGGCAATGATCAAAGAATGGTATAAAAGTTTCAAAACTCCTGAAGCCACGAAGTGTAAAACCATGATCCAGGAGGAAGACATGTGGCAGAAGACAAATATGACACATGGCCCAATCAGCTAGTGACAAGTGTCAAGGTATAGTTGGCACATTAGGTATATGAAAGTCACGAATCAAGGTAACATGTGGCAACCACTCAACCAGTGCCACGTCAATAGTGACATCAGCAATCTAGGTCACTCCGGGACTACATCCTCCAGGGATATCCAGCTTCTCCTACCAACTAAAATATTCAAAGCGTCGAAGGCCAAAGTCACAAATTAACGTTTGGTCATTGATCTAAGATCCTACGAGATATTTCTTGATCGTTTGATCAAGTACATTCGAAGGATAGAGTAAGCGTGAATAACGAAGTAACGTTAATCGTTGATCTACTTCAGGAGCATTCTCGACCAATGATCAAGCATAGTGGAATGACAACGTAAGAGGAGGTGTTAACCGACAGTAAGCGGTCACTGCCATTCTATGACTTACTCGGTAGGTAAACCTCCAGAGGGATTGCTCTACTCCAGAGTCTTGGAGCCATGAATATCCAAAGTCCCAGAGTGAACAAGAATCATTCATCTCAACTCATGATTAAGTCATGACCGTCGATTTGTTTGAATCCTCTAGATAAGCTAGGATCGACCATCTAACGAAAGATTAAATATTGACCCCCCGATCTACTAGTGAATACATTATATGCACTTCGACAAAATGTACCCCGGGAGGATTGAATGACTACAAAGGTCGGAAGTCCCGAAGGACGAACTACCGGAGAACCTGGTTCCAACACCGGTCGGGTGATAAGGTAAAGAAGCTAAAGGGGATAGAAGTAAATAATCCCTCAGATGTTTGAATACGGTCCCACGTAGAAGAATAGGGGCGGAAGAAGAAAGCGATAATAAAACAATGCTTGGAATGGATAAGCTTGTTGTTTCGAGCTCGTGGTCACATGAATTTTGGTTGAAGGGAGCGCCTATTGATTAAGACTCAAATTCACAACAATTTGAGATATGTAGACTAATGAACCAATACACTGTCATGATTGAAGAAAAGTTAAATCATGAGCACTATGAATGAAGAATAAAAATGAAAAATGATATTATTTAAAGTTTAATATTATCATTTAAATGAAGAGGTGCAATGATTCAAAGTTCAAATAAAGGGACACAATGCTTCAAAGCTCACACTAGTTGGAAGACTATATAAACAAGAAAGAATGGTGAGAAGAATGTGTCTTTGCAATCCAGATCAGAAGATCAAAAGCAGAAGCAGAGTCCAAGAAGGAAATATGAAGATACTTATCCAGTGAGGGTGGAAGGGAGGAGTAAGGAATGATTCATATCCTTTACTAAGAAATGTGTGAAAACAAGGAAGTTGGTGCTTCCTACGGTTGGTGCCCTAAAACAAGGGAGTTGGTGCTTCCTGGGGTTGGTGCCCTGAAGAAGGGGATTTGCGTCTCCAAGAGTCGATGCTCTAAAGAGGATTGGTGTCCTTCAGAAACACAATATTATTCTTTATAAACTTTGTAATGCTTGTTGAAGTATAATTATATAATTGATTGTTTAAATACAAAGTCCATTGTTGATCAATAGTGATGATAATTAGAATAAAAAATTAATTACTAATTGTTTAAAAAGGTAATATTGATTCACCCCCCCTTTCAGTATTTCCAACACACACATCTCTTGACGAATTATGTTTGTGGCTTAGAGTTGTTTGACACCATTGAACAACTTGATAAGTAGATTCAAATCGATTGGTCGAATGGTTTATCTGATACCTTCGAAGTGTTTGTTTTACACATGTCCCTGCACCATCATATTCTACTTTCCCATGACTAGTCTTGAAAAAATTCCAACAATGTTTAATGTTTGATCTCTTATGAAGACGATGCACCCAATAGAATGATCGTAAATATTTGAATTGACCTGCATATATAGCTGACCATATCCAATGTTGATTGTATTCAATCCCACTAGCTTTCAAGGAATCATACTGTAAATCAAAACAATGTTGTACATAATGAGTATCGCGTGTATGATCATCACTTATATAAAAGCGATATTCTTTAATGACGTGTCGATTCTCACTGGTGTTTTCTATGTTATCAACACTTTGTTGAACATGTCTATATAGAACGTGTACAAGTATAGAGACTTGATCAAAATGATAATATTCACTTTATATTTCTCTTTGTGCAACGAATGTATAATTCTCTGCAAAATCAACCACTGAGAAAATTGCCCCTAGTGGAAAAGCGTCATGGGATTGTTTGAATTATAGGTCTTTCCATTGACCTCTATGTGAATGCTTGGTGTATTTATAAATTTCATTTTCAAACTTCTTCAAAAAATATATCACAGGGATCTTATCCTCTTGCAAATCAATCCTTTTGGAAATAACAGTTGAAGATTTTGGAGCAACAACATTGATATATTCATCTCTTTCAATTCACTATTATATTGGACAAGGATTGATCATTAATATCAATATGATATTTGGAGTGAAATAAAGCTATATTTCCACAATGATTGCCTTTCTTTCCACCAACACATTGTTTTTGGTAAAATAATTCAACACTTTCCCTTTCACATAGAATTTGAGATATAAATTCACAGATTGTGGAAGGAGGAGGTGAATTTGCCCAAAACATTTTACCAAAATCAAGAAAAGTGTCATAATATAACTCAAATTCCACATGATAATGACAACAACAAGTGTCATAAACAACGATGGATTTAACATAGCAGGGTTTTTGTTGCACAAATATATTGATGGACATTTTAACTTGATTGTATTTCTCTTTGAACTTATTGAACAATTATATTTGTGTCATTTCCAATATATGTGTTGGATGCTCTTCATATTGGCTTTGTGTTATTCTTCATCGCAACACATCTCTTACTTCTGGTGAAACACAAGAATTTTCCAATCAATATTCATGGGCCTTAGTGTATTACTTCTGCAAGTCTATCTTTGTAAGGGTGTCTACAAATAATTGTCCAACAAACAAATTCATCATTTGCATCTATTTGCATTTGGATTTTTTTATATATGTACAGTGTTTTTCTTCAGGTTCCCATCACTTTTGTCATTTATTGTGTCAGACAGTTTTTTACATTAGTAGATGAAACAATTGTTTGTATTACTCTAAGTGCAACACTAACATATTTTCTTCTAGGCTTTCCAAAAGATTTTAATGCATTTGCTATATTTTTCAAGACACTCTCTTTCACCTTTCTATCTTTTGTCGTTTTTTGAATACTCAATAATGATGTAGCTTCTTTTAACATTTTCGACCTTATCAAACCTCTCAAAATTTGGGTGTGTTGCTACTAATTCATCTTTGAAATATTTATCATAAATATTTTCAACACGATATCGTATACAATGGTCAATTTTTTTGTCCTCAAATTTGTCAGTATCAACATTTTATAGCATTTCATCATCAATGTTGATATCACCTACATAAATTTCAATATAATTTAAATCATAAATTAATTAAAATCTATAATTGTTGAAATCTTGTGTGTGTGGGGGGGGGTTGGACTTCTACTTCATTTTCGTCTTCAACGACTTTCATCAATGTTATGAAGCAAATCTATTTCTATTTTTTGCAAAATATTTTCAAATTACAATCGATTATATTAGACAATTTTTTTTTTGGAAATTCTAAACATTATATATATAATATGTATGCATGTACCTGATTCAATTTCTTCTTGTTGATCATCAAGATGTAAATCTCTAATTACATTATCATCACTTCCTTCAATATTTGCACATTCTTGTTTCTTTCATCTATAGTACTCTTTTGACAGTTTATTATGACGAGTATCATCGTGAGTGCGATTATATTTTCTCTTACGCTCCTTTTTTGTTTCCCGTGATTATTCAATCTGTAAAGGTTTTTAAAAAATCAACATTTTATAACAAAAAATATAATTTCAAACATCAAACGTTATAGCTCAATAAAAAAAAATTAAAATAAATAAAAAGATCAATTTTATAATCTAATCTTAAAACACTCGGAAACAATTGCTCAATAAACCAATTGCTCAATAAACAATTGCTGATAACGGGGGAGAGTATGTAAATCATGAGATCCATAATCTTTTCCATGAGGCAGGGATTCAGTTGCAGCACACAGTGCTCTATACTCCGCAGCAAAACGAAGTTGTTGAGCGGAAAAACATATCTCTAAAGGAGATGACATCTTGCATGTTGCATGTAAAGTCACTACCACAGAGACTATAGGTCGAAGCACTTAATTGTGCAACATACATCCAAAACAGATCTCTCCATAAATCTGTCAAGGATAAGACCCCCTATGAGGCTTGGAGCGGCCTCAAACCGGAAGTGACCCACTTTCGCATTTTTGGTTCAAGTGCATGGGCCCAGATTCCCTCTGAAAAGAGGAAGGCACTTGATCCACAGAGAACTAAGTGCATTTTTGTTGGCTACCCTGATGGTGTGAAGGGATATAGGATTATTAATCTTTCCTCGGACTGGCTCATCATTGAGCAAAGTGTCCAATTCTAGGAAAGTGTCTCTCATGCACCTCAACAACCATATGCAGACACCTTAATTCTTCCACCTATCCGAGATGATGAGCATGCACATGTCGACACTTCTTCAGACGAGAATTCTGATTTAGAGGACTCAGATGATTCAGATTTAGAGTTTGTATAGTGATATGCAGAGTCAGAGCATCCAGATGCAGTTGCAGAGCCAGAGCAGGGGCCTAAGTGGGCACATACTACTCTTCAGGATGCAGGGGATCTCATTGGTGATCCAGTCGATACTAGGAGGAATCGATCTAATTTAGAGGAGCCTCTTGTTGCACTCACTGCCACTGAACCATTCCCCTCCAGGAATATTTTCTTGGTTCAGTCTTCAGATGCATAGTCTTATGGTGACATTGCTAAAAAACCCTTTTGGGAATCCGCTATGCAGGAGGAGTACAACTCCCTCCTTGAAAACCAGGCTTGGGATTTGGTTCCCCTTCCTTCTGGGAGGAAACTTGTCAGATGAAGATGGATCTACAAGAACAAGAGCGGAGCGGATGGAAAGATTAGCAGATACAAAGCCAAGCTTGTTTCCGAAGGTTTTCAATAGGTGCATGGTATTGACTATGATGAGACCTTCACTCCAGTAGTGAAGATGGATTCCATACGATTGGCACTTGCCATTGTGGCAGCCAATAAGAGGCAAAAGTACACATCAGAGCCATGAAAAGATGAGCTCCAAAAAACACCCCATTTTTATCCAAGGAATTGTCATTTCATGTGTTATTTCCTACTACCATATTACTCGTCAGTTCCAAATACTTGCAACAATTTATTTATTAACTGCTCACTTGAATTAATTTTCCAAATAATCACGTCTTTTCCCATCCAATCAATGTCTTCATCATTCCCTTACAAGACATAGACCAATTTAACATCTTCCATCTTCACATGTTTCTCAAACAAATAAATGGAATCTCAGATATATTCGTGTATTTATTAACTGCTCACTTGAATTAATTTTCCAAATAATCACGTATTTTCCCATCCAATCAATGTCTTCATCATTCCCTTACAAGACATAGACCAATTTAACATCTTCCATCTTCACATGTTTCTCAAACAAATAAATGGAATCTCAGATATATTCGTGATGGACAACAATTCAAACAGTAAAATGATTGCAGCTATACATAATGGACTATAGAATAATGGGTTGAACGCTTGAACAAGATCATAGCGACACATAAATTATTATATTGCAGGAATCATGTCTTGTCTATTATGTTTCCTTATTGAAAATAATGTTAATTAATGACTACAATTCAAATAGTAACATACCTGCAGCCATACATATATATACATATAGGACTTTAGACCAATGGGTTGAATGCTGGAACAACAAAATTATAGCGACAAAGGAAAATAATATATTAAAAGAATAATGTCTTGTTTATTGTGTTTCCTTGATGAGACTAAGCATTAGTCCACAATACAGTATGATTGTTGCATACCTTCAAGAAACTTTAGGTCACCAAAAATTTGATCTAAATAATTGAATTGCACAGCTCCAGTTGTATATATGTCATTCTAATGATTTGTCAGAAACTCAATGCACACCCACAAAAGATAACGACGATAATTGAAAAAAGAAAACTCTTTGGAAATGTACTAACAGTTACTACAGGTTTTTGCATGGTATGAACCAAAGCTTGGAGTGGTATTGCACTTTGAGTAAAACCTTAACCATGGACGACATTTTATTAAAAAGGCATATATCAGAGTTCAATCTGATTCCAGTAAGGTCATATCCTATCAGGGGTAATGTTACGCCTATACATCAGCAAGGAAATATCATATCAATATGTTATCTCAAAGGCTGGAATGTCCCATTAACATATCAATGGAAGCAGGTTTCCCCAAAATATCAATTACAGAACAGAAAAAGTTGAGAATACGAGGGAAATATTTTCAAGAGAAAAAACAAATCCAGATTATGGAATGCTTATTTGCTCTGCCTCTCACAGTATTGAACCTGTCAACATGTTATGATCCAAATACTTAAAATATCAGTTTGGAACATAACACAACAGGTTTACAATGTGAAGCTTTTCTCTTTTTACCAAACAAAAAGAACAGGGTCTCCAATATGGGAAAAGGTTTGGATGCCGTGTTGGGTGTCATCTTTGCACCTTAAAAGTTAAAACCCGTTGATAGGTGCAATTACCAAGCATGAATACCATCCAAGGGAATCATTTCAGTTCCTGGCATGCTTATGGGATTTCATTTTACCCATGAAATCTTTATAGTCATGAACGAAAAAAAGGGATCGGACTCTATCTTAATAATTTTTGCAACTTTTCACCTGTGATTTGTTGATCCAAATATGACAAAAAGCCAATAAAAATTGACAAACATATTGTTCGAATTATTGTATACTACATTGATTGTAAAAACATAAATATATTGACCGCATCTTCATGACTAGTGTCATGTTAATCAATGTCTCCCGGCCATACAATCATAAATATATTGACCACATCTTCATGACTAGTGTCATGTTAATCAATGTATCCCAGTAATTTGGCTTGAATCTTGAGTCATTTTGATATTCTAGCACTTTTGAGACAAGCTCTTGATCACCTAAGGCATAAAGTATTAGCAGTATTACAACTTCAACTATAACAGCATACTGGTTAGACTTCATACTGATACTAGTTTTGCACTACCAACCTGCTTCTAGAAGGGTACAATTAATGCCCCAATCTATCTGTTAATATCTTTTAGATTAGACTGCAACACTACTTGAAAAGGATAACCATCTGAGCTTCTATACGTATTGAAGATGGGGATAATAAAGGGAGCTTTCAAGTCAACTCTATTTGAGCTATATACAACGACATGCGCGGTAACAGGGTTTGAAAGCCATACCTATGTTGAATAATTTGAGAACTAAACAGTCTTTGGTATAGAACTGAGAGGAACATATAGCAAGTAAGCTTCTAAAAATCTAAACAAAACATAAGAATGAAAAACATTCCTCTGCCAACAAATAGCAGACTGTAACTTCATTGTCTCTTATAATGATGGGAAGAATATATAGAGAGTGAAATAAAATAATAATAATAACAGCTAAGAAGCACTAAAAGCTTTCTCATTTCTGAAAGGAAATGGCAGTAAATCAACCAAGAATAATTACAAGTAGAGAGCGTTAAATGTCAAAGTCATTGCGGTAAAGTCCTTATCGTTGAACATACAGGGAAAACAACCAGACAAGGCAATTATGCAAATTCAACATCACCATTAAGCAACCTTATGTATGTACAAGGTCAATTCCATGTATTATAATTTGAATACATTTCTAGATGACACAGGTACTGGCAATTATAAATTATACCTACGCAGCCATTATATTAGTTTTCTTCAAATAAGTTTTAGAAGAATATCAGGACTCAAGAGTCCTCCAATAAACAGGTTGAGTAAAAGGATTAGAGACTGGACAGTCAAGCCTGAATTAAATCTCCCTTAGCCTGCACAACAGCCCAAAAGAAGAGAAACTTTTTGTGTTTTCTTTGCCTGCTTTCCAAAAAAAATAATTCAGCAAATCACAAAGTTTATCTAGCACATCAGTTCAGATAATCAAGTGTTCATGTCATAATGAAATAAATTCATGCACATACAAGAAATAAACGATCAAGCACATTTCCATTTGATTCACCTTCATGGACGATCAAGCACATTTCCATTTGATTCACCTCCAGTGTCTACATTCTCTGATTATAGAAGACAAACTTGTGACCAACTACACAGTAACACACATAATAAATTAAGGATTCTTTCACGAATTCTGAACCAAATATACAGAAAAAGCCTAAATCATCATGCACAAATCATACAGATGATGGATCATCATCTTCTTGAACATGTGATTTCTCTACATGAAAGTGCCCATACAGATGACGATTGCCATCTATAGCTTTCTGTCTAATAAAAAAGATTCCAGGTAGCTGTTTGTAAGAGTGGTCCTATAATAATATGATTCAGAGACTATAATAGAATTAGAAGTCCTTGTAGAGCAGAAGCTTGAGCAGTACCATGATCAGATATTCATTCATAATAACTTAACTTCTGTTATGCTCCAAAGTACCATATTGAATTATCATATTTGGAAACTGTCTCTGGGACTGCATAGTCAATCGAAATATTATTATATGCAGAGACAAATTTCATGTCTCCATTCATTTCCTGGCAATGATGTATAAAAGGTTGATCATAGACCCTGCTTTGATCAAGGTTTAAGCCCTCTCTCATTACCAGCTGCATGTTTGAACCAAAATTGTTACCATTATTTCCAGCAACAACTCCTTGCCCAAAGAGGTTATCATCAGGTGTAATTTTGAAAATTTCCCCACCCTGTGAAGCAGGATGCATGTTCACTTCAAGCTGACTGTGATCATTCATCATCTTAAGGTTCCCAAGTGTTGCTGTCTTATTCTGATGCAACCCATCATATAAAGCAAGTAATTCATTGATAGGCTGCTGATTACTAGTTAGAATTGCCGAACTTGTGGTGCTAAGAGGATTAAGATTCACATTACCATTGGATGTCGTCTGTCCTTCCTTCTCAGATGGAAACATACTCACCTTTCCTTGAACTTGTAGCTGGTTAGGTTGCCCTGTAGATATACAAAACAAGGATTTACTCTCTTGAGGTTCTGGTCTCTGATATCCCATGCCTTGCAAATCTGTTCTATATGCACAAGTAGACTGATGGCTATTTCTTAAATTCTGATCCGAAAATCCAAGCTGGCGCTCATGATATGGGCACTGCTCATGCGGGCATGTATAAACCTTTTGATCTTCCAATGGAGGTTCCTGTGGTAACTTTCTTTTTCTGATAAAATCTACATTATCCTGGAGAGCTGAAACTCCCTCATTTGAAATACCTATATTAAAATGGTCAAATTCTTGTGGTTTGCATTCCTGTACCTCAGAATTTAAGAGATCCAAGTCTTGTGGTTTGCAATCCTGCACATCATTATTTGTATAAATGGAATTCGGATCATCCTCAAAGCCTTCAACATCATACTCGCTGCTGCTGCTGAACGTCATAGACCCAGCATGCGTACTCTCCGCAGCACTGATTGGTGGACAAGCATTAGGGTTTTTCTGGCGAGCCAATGCCTCCTCTTGGTTAACAACTGCCAGCCAAGTTGCACTTTCTTTAGCTGTCATCTTATCCTGCAAGCACTTTGACTGCCTAACAAGCTTGCGAATTTTGGCTATATCAGGTGACATGTGCTTGATGACAGCAGTAAGAACCCCCACCTTCCAAGCCTTTTTCAGATCATGAGGCTTTTTGTAAGGCGGAGGCCCTTGTCCTTTTGGCAAACCTAATTGTGGCCACCAGTCCTCATTAGTAGTTGGCCACCAAGGAGGGGAAATACCCTTTTCTAAAGGATATCTCCGCTGAGGAGGATCACAGTGCTGCATGAGGGCTGAAAGAAGGGAACCCAATGTGGTATCCTGAAGTTCCTGAAGAGTATGAGGGGTAGGAGCCACGACCATGTTACTCTCATTTGCTCCAGGTGTTGCATGTTCTGCTTGATATTTGGCAATTGCAGCAGGGCCGTTCCTGTCAAATCTGACCTTCTCTTTCCACCATGCTCTAAGATTGTCAGAGGCTCCACTTACAGGCTTCCCTTTTTCAGGAATGATGCCGTATACAAAACCTTGTGCTTTGCAAACTTCCATCATTTTCAGCATGTACTTCAGTATACCATCCTGTGCCCGAGACATCTTTTTCCTTCGGGCTTGTTCTTGTGACTGTCTCTGTTTTGCTGTGTCACTGTGATATTTTCCCTTCCGTTGCTCCTTAATGCGCCTAAGCCGGATGCGATCCTTCCACATCTGCTTCTCAAGCTCATCCACATCAATATCATCCTCACTAAGTCCTTCATCATGCATAACCTCACCCTCATTTTCACACATTGAATCTCCTTCAAGAGGAACAGAAAGCAGATCCAAATTTCCTGGATAACCCATCTCATCGTAAATCCCCATGACTTCTACCCTAAATTGGCTGTGCCAAATTTTTACAACTGATTGGAGGAAAGCAAAGAAAACCCCAAAGTGTGAAAATCTATTTCCGGTATTGATCCTGCTAATATTTATCTTCTAGCTCAGAAAGTCCCCATTCCATCACAATTAGTGATGAAATAAACATTAGCCTCTGCCTTAGTTTCACTAAGGGAAGGCCACAAAAATTAGCACTACCTTTGTGAATGGAGACATTCAACTAAAAAGAAATAGCGTTTTTGGCATATACATGGCAGTGTGTAACAGATCCAAAGCAGTCAAGACTCAAACCCTTCTTGCAGCGTTTCTGCCAATGGCCAACAAGTTTAATCAGAAAGTATTTAGAAACAAGTCTCTTTCTTTCTAAATTCAATTTCCTAGTGAAAAATAAGACTTCAGGTACAGATGGTACATACCTTTCCGTCTGTCGGACAGGAGAATAATTCCTCAAAAATACAGGGCTTTCAACATCCAATTGTGTAATGGTCCAGCATACAAGTCCAACACTGTTAATTTCATAAACATAAAAAACTTAAAAAGCCATTCGAAGTCACTACAATACCCCAGCTTATTCTCTAACAACATTTAGACAATATCTTCAAATAATTAACAGAAAACACAACCCACTGAAACTCTTCCTGATGTTACTTTGTAGGGATTTAGCTACAACTGAAGAAATCCTCTGTTACTATGTGTGAAAAATTGAATAGTCTAGAAGGATTGTGCTTGAAAACAAAGTCTCAGCACAGGCAAAATTTCAGGAATCGCTGACATAGAGAACCAACAGTACATAACAGAACTAGAAAAATCTCACAAGAAATCCACAAATATTTGGTCGCATGGATGAAATGCAGACCCTACATGCAATGTTAGTGGTCTCTTCCCCCACGCATAGCTTAACTTATGTTGTTCTGCATGCTCGTGCTGACGTCTTGAATTTTAATATGTTGCAAAACAGAAACAATCCCTACAGGTGCCAAGCATAAGTAGACTGGCAAATTGTTAAATATATTTATTCTAAAACCATTTTGTGAAATTAGTTGTTCAAGTGGGCACCAAGATTGATGGAAACATTGCTTTCATATCTATGTCAGCGATTCCCTAGAAAATGATGATCCAAAAACACCTTACTTGCACTGTTGCACACTGTAAGATATGAAACCTATACCCAATAGTTTTCGGATCAACCAAGAATATTGAGAGTAAGGTTCACACCTACTATGATAACATGTTGAGATTCACAAATGAAAGCAGGAAAATTGAATGGAACCAAAATAAATCCAAATTCTGGACTAACTTAATCACAAGTGCACCAGAGGGAGATAACCCTAGTGCACTAGAGAGAGAAATATGCCCAAGTACTAGTGTGCTACACAACAAATGCACAAGTATAAAAAAGAAAGAAGTTACAAGCAAAGGCGAATGCCAAACATATAGGTGCCCTTAAGGTTAAAAGTTAAAACACTTTATAAGAGAGACCAAGATCACAAGATGAGATGATACAAATAAGGGCTTGAGTTCTGTATTTTTACACAACTCAAGTGAGGTGTCCCTTCAAGAAGGGGTTATGGGCCCACAAAACAAGGGCACACACCCCAAGGAGGGTTATTCAGTCTACATATCAAGTTTGACTATGTTGGACTTCACCATACCTAGTAATATAATAAAACAATAAGAATATGACTTAGCCATAATTAAAAGTAACAATGATACATGAGTTGTGGCCATATGTACAATTACACTAATAATTTAAACAATTCGATGGACAAGATGACAGTTATGGAAAAGCACAAAATTTGTGGGATCCACTAAACCTGCAAAACTCAAGCCCTTCTATGAAACCCATTTCTTAGGAAATTGAACTCCATTTCAACCATAATAAAAAATCTAACAGAATATTAAATAAATAGACATAAAGACCATCAATGCAAGAATAATGTGCCACTCCTAATGACTTATGGTTTTGAGATGATCATCACAAAGATAAATTTGTGAGTAAAATGATTTTAGAAAACAAGCATTGTTGATGAATTATGGTTTTGAGATGATCATCACAACGATAATTTTGTGACTCAACTGATTTTACAAAACAGAATTTGAAAAGATTGCTTTAAAAAAGGGCCATAAATGTGTTCATATATATCTTCTAAATATGCTCATTGCAAATATATTCTGGTTGCAACAGCTTATCTTACGAAATGGGTCAGTTAGAGCAACAAAAATAAATTTTCTCAAGGTAGTAACTAAGTACCTCTCAACATGTATTATGATTTATCAGAGCAATCAGATATACAATTAAGTTTTTACTGACATAGAAGCACATCTTGTGAATAAAATCACTTAAAACTGATCTATGAATTATGATTCAGAGTCACAAAAGGGAAACAAACTATCCTTGAGCACATGGTCCAGCAGTGTCCTCACTAAAAATAAGCAATTCCTTGAAGAAGGCATGTAGGTTCAGCAATAATGATTAAGAGAAATGACTTCCTCCAGTATTACATACATTCTAAACATCAACAACGTCATGCAGTATTTTGGGCATTCCGAACATCGCGCAAAAGAAATCTGGGACAAAAGTATAATGAGTTTATGCCAATTAAATTAAATTCATGATACTTTTCTAAAAGGGAGTTATTCAACAAAGGGAAGAAAAACTGCAATTAATGAGAGTTTGATTACAAGAATTATTGAAAATAGAAATGCAACAAATTATAACATGGCAACAGGTAATTCAAATTACCAAGGAAATGACTGAAATCACCATGATCAACACATCAAACATATGCAGATAGAGGAAGGAGATTCCTTTTTTCAATCGAAGTATTTCAACAAAGAGAAGTGAAAATAAGATGGCCGAGACCATACATAATACAATATATCAAAATGGCTCAGCTAAGCTGATAACGTAGGATTCTACACCATCCTCTGAAAGGTAGGATTATGGGTTCTACCTGAAAGTTGTTCAAGAACACTGCAAAAACATATATACACCATTACAAGCCCATGGCTTGTCATGATACGAAACCATCAAACTGTTCTTAAAAGGATCCTATATTATGCAGTATCTCTTGAGTTTTGCAATATCTGTTACTTCTAAAATCCGTATTTTCATCCAGTCCTACTAAAATCTATTACCCAGAATAATTATTTTGTGTTTTGCAATATATTAAGCTATATATATATCATAAAACCATATCCCACTCCGGATAATAATTTTCAATCTGGGAATAGTCGAACAAACAATATCTTCATATTCACAGAAAACACAAAATTACTGCATCTCCAACACAATTCAAAGCATACGTGACTTGGAGTATACTCCTCACCAAGATAAAAGTAGAAATCAGAAAACGATACATTTTAAATTCACAAATCTCTCAAAAGTATTCAAATTCAGCCTTAACTAGAAAATACGAGTACCCATAAACAGCGAAAATTGAGAAAAAAAA
>ML781776.1:696498-710961 GCA_009831015.1 Picea engelmannii
GGGGGGGGGCTAAAAGTTAAGGAAAAGGGGCTAAGCTAGGAAGCTTAAGCCAAAAAGGAATATTATATTAATATTTCTTAAGTATAAAGTATGGATAATTATTTTATCCTAAGTTCTAAGATTGGGAACAAGTGGGCCAAAGTAGCTCCCAATATGACGAGTGTCAAGTTGGGAACATGCATACATATAGTTTGGACTTAGTTCATTTTCCCATCATTCAGTCATCCATTCAACATTCCATGATCATTCACTCACTCAGTCAGTTGTCCTCTATACCTTCCTTTCACTGTACCTGAACCTTGTACTCATACATGTTTGTGTACCTGGTTAGCTTGGGAGCTAGATTGAAGAAGCGAGTTGCGAGGCCCATGGAATATTGAAGACACGGGTTGTCAGGCCCATGTGCAATCTCTCAAGGTGAGAAAATTGATGGGAATTGATTTCCAAAAGTGTTAAACTCCAGCTACAGGGCTCTGAGACTTCTTGTCCGACCTGTTGTTGAAGCCCAGAAAGAAAGTGGGGCAGTCGAAGGACTATTGAGCAGAGAAGGGGCACACTTCCTAGGGTGGGACAGGCATGTGGGGAATGAGGGACTGTAGGCTGTTAGTTTGATTTGGCACCTGTGACGAAGTCTTTCCTGTTGTCTATGATCCATTAGCCTCGTTAGGAATCCCTTTACCTGGGTGGAGTTTAATCCCAGCTCGGGGGTGACCCACTGCTGAGAGTGATGAGCAGTGTGGTCTAAGGCTGGGAGGTTTGTGGAAGGTCTGCACGCAATTGGTGATATTCTTACCAAGATAAGTGTCAATTGTGTGATAAACTACATGTTGCATTATTATTTACGTGTTTATTTTTATGGGTTTATCTTATGTGTGGTTTATAACTGTCTTTATATTTATGGGTATTTCTTGAATATGTTGCATGTGTATGTTTACTGTTATTTCAGTATGAATCCATGCATTTATAGAATGTATTTGTCTATTTACGTTTTATATATAAAGTTCTGCAAGAGTTTTGTGTGTATATGTTTTAATTGCATGCAGTTCAGAAATTTTATGTGGCATAGCTTAGTTGGATGTTGGGTATGTTACAGTATGTTGAGCAGAGAATGAAAGTGTTTTCTAGGGTAGCATGGCCCGGCCTGGGTAGGCGGGGATGTTATAATATGGTATCAAAGCTTCAGTTTTCAACAGTGAGCCTGGATGGGTTGAGCAAGTTTAGTTGAAGCGATTTTTCACAGAGGATTGATTTCGAAGTGGCCAAATTTCAAGTTACAGAGCGTCCATGGTAAAAAGTAACAACAATTGGTGGAATTGGGAAAAAGGCCCAATTTCTATTGTCAAATTCATGGGAAAATTGAGAAATTTGGCCATGTGGTGAGATATTTTTGATTTAATATCTGTTCTAGCAAATTCAGATCTAGAATTAGTCGAATTTGAAGTTACAGTGAAGCCATAAATGGAGCGATATCAATTGATTAAAATTCTCAATTCGTGAATTAAGTGTGGGAAAAACTCATTCCAGAAATGTCAACCACTGCGATTTGTTGTTGTAGAGGTTGAATTGGTGTTATCAGGGTGAAAATTAAACAAATTTCATAGTTGCAGAATGTCTATGGTAAAAATTGGGGAAAAGGTTAGGAAAAAGCCCCAATTTCTGCAGTGGAATTCACGAGGAATTGATGGGCATAAAAATGAATGTACGCAGGTGGGCACACTAAAAATGCATGATGCGTAGTGAAAATCTTGTGATATATGGAAAAATATTGGCATGCGGGTACGTGCACTAAAATTTGGCATTGCACTGAAAAATATTGGCGTGCGGGTACGTATGCTAAAATTGGGTGTTGGACGAAAAAATGTTGGTGTGCGGGTACGCACGCTAAAATTGGGCATTGCACGGAAAAATATCGGCATGCGAGTATGCGCACTAAAATTTGGTGTTGCGCGGAAAAATATTGGCGTACGGGTATGCACGCTAAAATTGGGCACTGCGCGGAAAAGTATTGGTGTGCAGGTATGCACGCTAAAATTGGGCACTACGCGGAAAATATTGGTGTGTGGGTATGCGCGCTAAAATTGGGCATTGCACGGAAAAATATTGGAGTGCGGGTACGTGCGCTAAAATTTGGCGTTGCGCGGAAAAATATTGGCGTGCGAGTGCGCGCGCTAAATTTATCATTATGCGGAGCGGATTGAGTGACGCATGTGTCTGGTGCGCAGTGTGCACACGCATATCAATGGCGCATGTGGTATGTGCATTATTGGCAGAGCGCAGAGGAATTTTGTTGGTGCACGTGCAATGTGGGTTTATGTTGTTGCGTGATAGTTTAATTAATGGTGCGCGTAAAGTAATGGTGTGTGGTGGGGGCGTACTAAACTTTGGCATGGTGCAGCGTGTAGAGTAAAATGTGCGCGGAATATTAGCGCGCAACACAAAAAAAAATTGCACATAATAAGTATTAGTGCAAGAACCAAAATTTTGTGCGGTGGATATTGGCGCACGACACAAAAGTAGTGTGCGCTAGTTATTGGTGTGATAAAGGAGTGATGCACAGTGGTTATAGGTCCGTGGAGCATGAATTACCTTGTGGTGTTGTTGTGAATTCTAAATAAGGGTGTACAGGTTGAAATTTGTGTGCACGAAGTCGTTTGGAGGGTGAACAACAACAGAAAACCAATGATTTTCTGCGACATTTTATACTGTTTGAACGTCATCTTTTTGCAGTGCGTTCTTGAGGCCCTTAACATCATTTTTAGCTACTAAAAAACCACGAGAATAGAGTGCACCATGGTACACTTGTCTCTACATCTCAAATAAAAGAGCCCGAAGAGAGATTTATAATGGTGTAAACCGTTCATCAAACAGAGCTTTTATGAGAAAGTTACAGGACAAACAATGGAGGGTAAATTTTAAGACCCAACTAACTTCGAAGAGCCATAACTTTATGCTCTGGAATCATATTGAGGTGCAGGAGTAGTCAATTGAAATATATTGAACCATAGAAGACAGTAATAGAGCTGAATTAAATTTTCAGGCATGTTAAAAATGTTAAAAATGGCAAAGAAGGTACCTGTAGAATTCCAGACCAAAAACACGAATTGGCCTAGAACTTCAGCAGGTTGTAACTAGTAGCCCAGAACCCAGAAAGAGGTGAAACTTGGACAGACTGTCCAAAATATGTATATGAAGAAACCCAATTGAGATCCTACAAAAAATCCAATGGAGTAGGTGCAAAATTGCCTAATTACAGTGCAAAGTTGCGCCAAGTTGACGTGTGAACAAAAAAATTAATGGGCAATTTTTAAATAACCATAACCTTCTGCTCAAGACTCAAAATTGAGCATGGGAGTAGGCGTTGGAAAGGTTTTAGATAGTAGAATATAAATATTCACCCAAAAAATTGATCTAGGCATTCAATTTTTCAGGAAATCAGAAGAAATAATTCTGATATACTATTGAACCTGAATGTTTCATATTTTTCATGAAATTGTTGATTCAGTTAACCTGACAAAGTTTTGTTGGCTGCACATTTTTGAAGAGTTAAATTTTTTTAGTTCTTAATAGGTGAGAAGTTTGAAATTTAGTTAAAAATAAGCATAGGTACTCAGGGAAAGAGTGCTATGACAAAAATCTTTCAAAAGATGATCAAAATCCAAGACCCCAAAATGTCAAGGTATGAATTTGAGTGCAACCATAAAGTCTTGGGAAGCCACTACAGGAAGTCCTCTCATGTTAGTCAAGTATTCAATGGAATCTGGGTAGAGGAATAGATCATGTAGTGAATGAATTAGTGAACACTTCCCAAAAAACCAATATACAAATTAAACAATGCATTGGAGTCAGATATATTATAAAAGGAATTGACTATCAGAATGATAGTAATCAGATAAAGAAAGAGGCTTAATGCATATATGGGTAAAGAGTGCATCGTATTAGGGATTAGCTATGCAATTATAGAGTAATGCTTCCTTTATGGTTATCAGAGTGCGCAGTGGAAGTATGGTATGAAGGTCATCAATATGGCATGATAGAAGTGGATTGTGCAAGGCAGTTTGAAATCTGATTGGTCAAGACAGGGGGAAGTAATAGCCAGCGAGAAAATCCAAGTGCCGATCTGATCGGTTAAGGAAGGGATAAATCAAGTACCTCAAGAAGGAAGTTGGTGTCAACTATCCAAGGTTACTCAGAAAACATGACTAGAAATATAATTGGGTCATGTAGGAGTTGGATCAGAGGAATCCAAATAATAGTGGACTGCTGAAAATTAATACCAGCATAATATGTAGTTGCAAGTCCATGAACATGCTAGGATAATGGAAGGAGAATTCATGAGGTAGATATCAAGCTAATGGGAAAGTAGAATACTAGTATAGATTATTGATGCATTCCAAATGTATTGGAGATACTCCCACAATAACATGGAGATGTCAAAGCCAAGAAAGACTTAAAAGTGAAATGAATCTCTGTAGAGAGTCAGTAAAGAACCACGAAGAATAAAATGGTTCTATGCATGATTTTGAATGCAAAAGGGATGGTGCCTGAGAAGAATCCATCTCAAGTGGCATAGATCCACGAGTGAAATTTACAGGGAGTGGAAGTATCACTTGAAATTATGTTGGTAAATTAAGTGTTTTTAATTAATTCTATGCAGCTAGAGAAGGAGGCATATGTGCATCCTTACATTATGATAAGAGATTGGCTATGCAAGCCAAGTTTGAGGCTAGTTGGCAAGGAGAAGAGAAGAATGCAAGAAAACTCAAATACTAAATTATTCAATCCAGAAAGAGCTAGAGTAGTTCAGTCCAAAAAATAAAATGGATGTTGAAGATCCAAAGTCTATAAGACAACATGATTGGAATTATAATTCATCTAAGTATGAGTTGGAATAGATGGATCCAGGAAGTAAATAAAAGATAAAGGTTAATATCAGTTTAGTATTTGGGCGAAAAAGCAAAGGCATCCAAGAGTGATTTGGCTAGAAAGTGCTCATATCAGAAATAATCATGCACAATGGTTATAGTGAAGAGCACATGAAGATTCAGGAATCCAGAAGAATTGAAGGTTTCTAAGATAAACAAGGAAACATGATACAGGGAGAAAGAAGTTGTTGCAATTACAATAGCAACAAGTATTTTATGGCTTGTTGGGACAACCATAAAGTGGGAATTCCTGCATGTTTGCAAGTGTTGTTGATAATGTTGTTGCATATGGAAGGAAGCAACAAAAGGCTGGAATGTTGATTATAAGACTGATAAAGAGGCATTGGAATTTCTATTGTCATCAACTAATCAGGTAGCATTAAATTTGTTTAATGACAGCCATGCAGGTAAGTATTTCTCTTTTGAAATTATGTTGCATAATTGCCAAAGGGAAATTAAGATAAGAATTTCCCCAAATTGAATTTTTATAATACGTTGTATGGTATTGTTTAAGTGCATTGATAGGATTAAGTTACCACTAGGTGTGGTAAAAGCTAGAGGCCTGTTACATCAAAGCTTTTAGCTTTTGAATGCACACACTAACATAGTAGCATGTCATGTTAATTTGTTTATGAGGCAATAACCAAAGAAATTAAAAGATAAGAACTTGTTATAGGAATGATGCAAAGAAAGCTAGTCATGTATGAGATCGGGACATGGTTGGATATGGCAAGGTATGGTTATAAAAAGGTTATGTTCCACACAAATACCCAATGAGCTTCCTACCTTTAAATAAAACTTGGATTGCAACCTTTTTTCTAACACTAATAAAGACCACAAAATTGTATTCTTGGTGTAGTGTTCGGGTGGAAAAGGAAGGCATTCGAGTAATTGTGAAGACAATGGGAAGTGTGTGGAGATGTGTCAAGACATTGGCCAGATTTCCAATTTATGGATGGTGAGATACATGAATTAGATAAAGATCATTCTGAAAATCAATGCAAAGGTGCATTGAATAAATAGGCATTGAGAGTTGCAGTCATGCCTAGTAAGTGGCAGAGTTGCACTCATACATGATGGAATTGTATACTTAAATGCACTTTGTTGAATGCATTTTGTGAGTGCATGTATATACGTTTTTGCATGGAAATAATTATACTAATGGATGAAATGTTGCTAACTCCTGAAGTTGAGAACATTTCAGGAATTGTTATACATTACAACAGGAAAGTTGCAAGTCAGGTGGTCACAAGAATAGTGACTACAGAAAATTTCATGTTCAGAAAATTAAAGAAATGAACTTATTGTTATTAATTATGAACATGCATATGCATAGAATGATGAGTCATTCTATTTGGTTAAATTGTTTGGTAATTGTGATTGAATTACTAGGTGTAGGCAATTCTAAGATCATTGCATAAAGTTTTGTACATGTTGCAATTGAATTATGATGTACACTGACAATATGTTGGTTGTATGCAATATATAATCATTGCAGGAAAAATGGTATTTAGCATGGTGCTTTTAGAAAGCCATAAGGAAAACTACATTCTATTATTCCAACAACGATGAAAAATTAATAAATAGAATTGCATATTTTGGGAAAATTTGAATTTCCTTTGAAATTAATTTGATTTCTAAAATAGAATTTTTATAATGCGCTCTCATGATAACTGCATGTGTGTGATGCAGATGAGATGATATTGATCAAATTTGGAACTCCTGGAGCCACGGTGCTCTGAGACTTCCTGTCTGGCCTGTGCTGGAGCCCTAGAAGGGAAGTTGAGTAACCGATGAATTGTTGGACAGTGAAGGTGCATACTACCTTGGGTTCTACAGGCATGTGGGGAAGAGAGATCGTTGGTTGGAGTGTTGCTAAGGTTTGGTACCTTGGCCTATACTATGTTTATATTGATTGTGGGTCGTGGTTATCTTGGGAAGCCATTGCCCTGATGGAGTCATAGCCCCTGCTCGAGGGTGGTACGATGCTGCGAGTTTATCAACAATGAGATATAAGGCTGGGTGAAATGTCATGGATCTACAACCAGTTTTTGCTTCAATGAGTTTTAATTGAAGCATGTAATAAGGAACAATGAGATGAATTGTTTCCTGAGGCAACTCTATGTAATAGAGCAACTGACTTCCAGTTGCAGTATGAACACCATAATTGGTGCTAGAAAGTAGAGCATTAGATGGATAACCAGCTTCCAATAGCTAAAGCTTGGATATTTTTAAAGAATTTGAATGGTACATGGTATATAATGCACTGAGGATAGTGCATAAATAAGGGGAGGGGATTGTAATACCCCTAGGATGAACCCCAAATTGTAAATGTAAATGTAAAAAAAAATGCATATAAGCTGGTGAGTTGTTGATATAATTTTGCATACACCTTCCATAGTATAGTGTGTGCATGTACTGTGCAGTAAAATGATGAAGTGTGCACATTCTAGGATACTGCGTGCGATTTTGAGGCCATGGAGCCTTTGTGTATATGCTGTGTTTTATAGACTGGTGAGCCAGTTTTGGGATGATTAAGCCGGAGAGCCTAGATATTAAAGGCCAGTGAGCCTATTTTTGTATGTGTCTTATCATTAATATAAAATACATCGTTGCGCGTAGACCCACCATGATAAAAGAGTATGGGGGACTAAACTCCACTAGTTAGGGAAAGTTGGGGGGGGGGCTAAAAGCTAAGGAAAAGGGGCTAAGTTAGGAAGCTTAAGCCAAAAAGGAATATTATATTAATATTTCTTAAGTGTAAAGTATGGATAATTATTTTATCCTAAGTTCTAAGGTTGGGGACAAGTGGGCCAAAGTAGCTCCCAACATGACAAGTGTCAATTTGGGAATATGCATACATATAATTTGGACTTAGTTCATTTTCCCATCATTCAGTCATCCATTCAACATTCCATGATCATTCACTCACTCAGTCAGTTGTCCTCTATACCTTCCTGTCACTGTACCTGAACCTGTATCCGTACCCATACATGTTTGTGTACCCGGTTAGCTTGGGAGTTTGACTGAAGAAGCTGGTTGTCATGCCCATGGGATATTGAAGAGGCGGGTTGTCAAGCCTGTGAGCAATCTCTGAAAGTGAGAAAATTGTTGGGAATTGATTTTCGAAGGTGCTAAACTGCAGGTACATGGCTTTGAGACTTCCTGTCTGACCTGTTGCTAAAGCCCGAAAAGGAAGTGGGGAAGCCGAAGGATTGTTGAGAAGAGAAGGGGCACACTTCCTGGGGTGGGATAGTCATGTGGGGAATGAGGGACTGTAGGTTGTTAGTTTGAGTTGGCACCTGTGACAAAGTCTTTCTTGTTGTCTACAATCCATTAGCCTGGCTAGGAATCCCTTTACCTGGGTGGATTTTAGTCCCAACTTGGGGGTGACCCACTGCTGAGAGTGATGAGCAGTGTGGTCTAAGGTTGGGAGGTTCATGGAAGGTCTGCACATAGTTGGTAATATTCTTACCAAGATAAGTGTCAATTGTGTGATAAACTACATGCTGCATTATTATTTACATGTTTATTTTTATGGGTTTATCCTATGTGTGGTTTATAGTTGTCTTTATATTTATGGGTATTTCCTGTATATGTTTCATGTGTATGTTTACTATTATTTCAGTATGAATCTGTGCATTTACATAATGCATTTGTCTATTTACGTTTTATATATAAAGTTCTGCAAGAGTTTTGTGTGCATATGTTTTAATTGCATGAAGTTCAAAAAATTTATGTGGCATAGCTCAGTTGGATGTTGGGTATCTTATAGTATGTTGAATAGAGAATGAAAGTGTTTTCTGGGGTAGCATGGCCCGACCTGGGTGGTCGTGGATGTTACACCTTTTTTTGGTCATATAAGTGCCAATAACACCTAGTCATACCCCCAGATTGCTCCCACCATAAATATATGTATGTCAACTTAGGTGTAGAGAGGGAGGTTGTTGAAATACATATGATGATCCAAGTCCATGCTCAAACCTCCAATCCCAAGACCATTTGTTTTGAGTTAAGTTCCAAGGGTGAACTAGTGTTTCACTTATTTCACACAAAGACATCGATTTGACCTAAATGAGAGCAACAACTCAGTTTGACCTTAACAAGGGAGGTGGGGTTGACCTCCCCCTTGTTGGGTTGTGACAACACACCCTTTGACGTTACATTTGTTTGGAGGTTCTCAAGCATTTGACCTTCTGGATGCCTGGAAATGCTTGAGAACTCTCCTAGTTAAATATTGAAGCCCGCAAGGTGCTCCATGAGATTTGTATTCATTTATCCATAGTTTGGTTGAGCAATAAAAGATCACCATTTCCCCCCATTTATGATCATCTTTGCTATGACGTGTATGGTGTGTTTATCATTATTTTTTTTTGGTTGTCGATTCAAGTTCAACAAGTGGTATCAGAGCAGGTGTGGACGAAGAGTCACGTTTGATTATGTCAAAGAGATTTGTGTTGCGAAGAGGTGTGAGATGATGGCGTAGAACAATTCTATGGACAGTCAATCGTGTTGACCTCCCGCCATTTTGTCTTTGCTTCTCCAGATGACGATTAAGATGAACGGTGGCATAATGGGGATCCTTTGTTCCAGAGACAACCATGAGGTTGATTTCAATAAATCCTGGGACTGGATGCTCAATAGTGGTCACTTTCAATCCATAGATCATGGTTGGGATGTTTCTAAGAAGAAAGTGGGGCATGGATGAAGTTATCAATGGAAAATATTATGGTCGGAGAAACTACAACTACAAACCAAATGGGTAATGGGGGTTTGAGATCCCAAAAAGGGTGATATGCCAAGCAGGTTGGAGGTGACGTAGTTGTCTACATTGACATTGTCATGGAATATAACACCCTAGATGTTGGGGTGGCAAGTGGGTGTGGTTCTCAGGTGCGACTAGGCACTCATGAGGGCAGGCACCAGGCAATCGTTGGTGGAAGAGTGGTTTTTTTTGCAAGAGGGTGGATGACGCCTGCAAACCTATCGATGGACATGGGGTGACCATATTACTCTACTGGTTGTTTGAAACCCAGGTGATATTTCTATGGTGCAATGTGTGGCGAAGTTAGAACACGCCCGGGCCATAAAAGTGAGCGTTGTGTTGATGTTGTGGAGGCACATGCTCGATTCCAACGAGAAGATTCATGGATGCAATGAGCAAAGTGAGGTGCTCCAAATGCACATGATGCAGTGTCTCAAGAGCATTGCATCGATCCAATATTCCATCTCAGATCCAGGAGGAGATGGTGGCATAAAAAGGGAAAAAGTTTGAACTCAAAACTGAAGAGAAGGTCGACGGGTCATCCAAGCATGTGGGAGGTACAAGTGAGACCTCATAGTAGCATATGTCTATTGTTTCTACAAATCCCTATGTGGTTGGACATAGTATTTTAGACACAGAAGTGTATTAGAGGCCAGTGGTGGTTCTTGACTTCTTATGGAATCTCATAGTTTTGAGTTTATCCTTAGACGCCTCTCATGGTTTGGATTGTAGGGTATGATTTTCACATCATGTGTGTAGTTTGAGTATCGAAGGTGCCCCATTGTGTTAAGAAGCTTGGGAAGCAGTGGGTTTGGTTATGGGGCTAGTGGTGCTTCTGGTGGTTTGGGAGCTCTGGTATGGATCTGAGTATAGGCGAGTCAAATGCAAGGTTCGAGGTGGACTTTTTTATATGTAAATGGGCATACAGTTGTAAGACCTGGTTAGGCATGTGTACCTTGGGTTTGAAATGTCATCGATAAAGTCTAGACAACCTAAGTGATAGGGAGCATGCAATATTCCTTAATACCTTGTCTTTGAGGGAAGTTTGGTCGGTTTTGGTCATGGGGGGAAGTTACGTCAAGAGTCGTGGTTTTTTCAAGCACATATTTCTAGTAGCTCGTGGTTTTAGAGCCCATGTATTGCATGTAATGAAGAATTGAAATTAGCCTGGAGGTAAGAGGTGAAGGCTCACTTGGTCAGATTCGGTCAAGGAAGTGCATCTTTGTTGGTTATGGTGATGGATTTAAGGGATGCATATTGTGGGATCCTACTACCCACAAATCATCATTATAAAATATGTGTACATGGAACAATCAGGAGTTGTTCACGATCGAAAATGAATATTTGTTTGCAAACTCAAGAAGTCATTGTATGGCCTGAAGAGAAAGTAGTTAATGGTACAATATGTTTGATTCCTTCATGGTGAGCCAAATTTACAAGAAGTGAGTATAACCGTCGTGTTTATGGTATATTCATTATTTTGGTGATATATGTTATGCTTGTAGAAAGCACACGCATGGTTGAGATCAACATGTTGGCTCAATTGGTTAGGACGTTTGATATTAAGGATCTAGGAGCAACTAAAACAAATATTGGGCATGGAAATACACAGAGATGGGAAATATGCTAAGCTTTGGTTATCACAACAAGAGTATGTGGAGAAGATACTCAAAAAATTCGGTATGAATAATGTGAAACCGATAAATATCCCTTTGGCTTTCCATTGTAAGATTTCTTTAGGTTTATGCCCTAAGTAATGAAGAAGAAAAGGGTTATATGTCATGTGTATCCTATGCTAGTATAAAGGTTGATGTTTGCGATGAGAATGTTCAAGTATTTCACATGCAATTGGTGTTGTCAGTGGACACATGGAAAAACTAGGTAAAGAGCATGGAAATGGGTGCTTTGGTATATGAGAAGAACGAATATCACCTACAGTAGTTGCAATGATTTAGTTTGTGGTTATGTTGATTCAGTGGAGGTGGACTAGTCCATACTGGAGAAAACTAAGCAGACATGTTTATGCAACCAATATTGTTAGAGAAGCTACAATGGTGTTTTCTCTTGGCTTCCAGGAAGGTGATGTTTGATTCGTTGGGAAAGGTATCAGGAAATTGTTGTCAAGGTGGATATTGTTGGGTTGTGACAATGCACCCTTTGTCGTTACATTCGTTTGGAGGTTCTCAAACATTTTTCCTTCCAGATGCTTGGAAATGCTTGAGAACTCTCATGCTTAAATATCCAAGCCCATAAGATGTTGCATGAGATTTGTATTCATTTATCCACAGTTTGGATGAGCAATAAAACATTACCATTGCACCTCATTTATGTTAATCTATGCTAGGTTGTGTATGATGTGTTTATCATTCTTTTCTCTTTGGTTGTAGGCTCAAGTTCAACACCCCTTCCTTTCAGTTTGGGGGAGACCAAACAAGAGAACTTATCATTTTTTCAATATTTATCAAATCTAGTGGAATGAGTGGGAAAGAGCTCGACCTCCCCGACCTTACCAAGCATCCCACATGGGCTCTCTCGTCTAGAATTTCCAGCCCCATTCTCTCTGGCCCCTTTGCTATACCCAGACTGTCTCATCCATCTATTAGTGTTTTTTAGCCCCACCTAGCAAGTAGACCTCTTTCCCTTAGGGTGTTTTGATTGGGGCTTGGGAAGTATGAATGTACCTTTTTGACCTCTCTGTAAGTAAGAGGTATGTCTATCTATGGTGAGGTGTCTACCTTTTTTGAAGAATCACTTTACATATCAAACAAAAACCGACTGGATGACACAATTCCAACAATGTGACATAAATCACAATATGCAAATCTTAATTGTAATTAAAAAGAATCACACTACCTCAAATCTTAATCACAATTAAGAGGAATCACACTACCTTGACATTTGGTTTTTTCCACACAAATACACAAACCTAACATTAATGACAAGACAATTCAATGAATTGTTCCTCACAAAAATTTAATAATCATTAGTTGGTATTTTTTTTTATCTTTTCAAAAATTAATGATCATTACTTATCCATTTTTTCTTTATCTTTTAGTTTTTTTTTAATTATCGACAAGTAATTTAAAATATAAATAAATAAAATACTTTATAATTTTCAAATTATAAATAAATTAAAATATACAAACAATTCAAAGATCTTTTACTAAATCATACAAATTTAAAATCTATTCATTTTAAAATTGTTTTTATAATACAAATAGTTCTCTCTATTAAATTAAAAATAGTTATAAACTTTATATTATTCACATCTTATTATACAATTCTATATTTATTAAATGAAAAAGGTTGTAAATTTTATATTATTTATATTTTATTATATATTTCTACATTATTAATGAGAAATCAATCAAATTGGACTTACTATCTAATTTTATCACATTAATGTTTTTGTTTGATTTTTAGAATATGGATAATTTTAAAGATGAAAATTTATATTAAAATATATAAACTTGGGCTAATCTTACTAGTCTTTAATATGCAAAATGTTAAATATTTGGGATACTTTTGTAAAAATATTCAAATTTCTAAGGATTTTATATGATGATGATGATGATGATGATGATGATTAATGTCCACCAAGACCAAATTGGTCTATTGGACTTTAAGAGGGTAAGTGATTACTTGCGATTCTTTAGAATTTTGTTTATGTGCTCAAAAAACATTAAGATAAGCTTTCCAAGATCACCATACTTTTGTTGAGTTAAGAGGTTATGAAGGTTGGTAGTGTGACACATATTTTGAAAATGAGATCTAATATGGGTATAGTTTGGACAATCTAAGAGAAAGTGATTTTCATCTTCAACCTTTTTAGTGTCACAAAGGTGACACACTCTTTCATCCCATGGCATTTTAGGAATTGACCAACGCCCAGTTTCAGTATGGAGCTCGTGAGAATTTGTTCTTATCTTAGCAAAGTTTTTTTTTTTCTTTACACTTGGAAAAATAGATAGACAATTTTGATCTTCTAGATTAGGGTTGATTACATCCTTATAATATCTTAATTTTATTTTTTCCTCTAACTCTTTATCACACCACATTTTCTCCTTAAATTTTGATTTGACGTTTTTTTTAATAGTATCTTTATTCTACAAAATGGTGTCTTCCATGATTCCCCAATATTTTATCCAAGACCGAACATCTTTATGCAATCCTCGCTTGAGTCAATGGTGGTTATGACTCGTTTTTGAAGCAATTTTAGGAAGCCTCTTGTCTTCCATGTTGTTAACTTGTTCTTATACATTAGGTATCTAGTCATAACCATGCTCTCAATGGGGGAGAGGCTTGTTTCTAAGAGGAGGATGGGATAGGGCATATTTCCTTTACTTTTGAGATTATAGGTTATAAAATTCTTTTGTATTTACTCTATCTTTCTCTAGGATTCACGAGAGATACTACAGCTCCAGACTTCACATCCATAAATAATAACAAGTGTAACAAGAGTCTCAGAGAGGAGTTTCTTCTTATCCCAACTCCAAAGGTCAGCTGATTTACAATTGTTTTCAAGCCCATAATAAGCTTTCCATCCCCCATTAATCATTTTCTCAATGCTATAATTCCAATTGAGCTTGTGGTGAATATCAATTCCAAGATATTTGTATGAAGTGTTAACCTCTTTCTCATATACAATCATTAAGTCTTAGTATACCACCTTTGTATATTTTACATACTAGGATATAGTTGTTATCCTAAGTATGTTTCTAGATTCCTATATTTCATCCTCTGATCCGGATTTATGTAGGAACACAATGAAATACA
>ML781776.1:761003-773511 GCA_009831015.1 Picea engelmannii
ATATATATATAAAACTTAGTTTGTTAGGTCTATTTCTTTCTTTTCGTCTGCTTTGCATTGTTATTTGAAAAAGAAAAAGAAATTAGCATAGTGTTGTGTTTTCTTCTCATCTTGAAAGCATTTCAAAAGAAAAATAAGAAAGTCAATCCTTCTTTGCTAGTGTTCTTATAAGTTTCATTTTTTGCAAGAGTCTTAACAACATCAGTTGCACTATGTCACCCTTTTGAGTAAATCAAGCCTTTAAAAAGAATGCTTAATCTAAAATAAACTAGAATTTTTATGTTTGTAGGGTCAACCAACTAGTTTAGGGTTAGGGTCTTGAATTAGGTTGGAGAGGAAACTCTTCAAGGCCGTTAAATCAAACATTGGAGTCTGAGTTAGGGAGTGATTAATTCTAGTGTCGTAAAATTTATCCGGTACCCCCCTCTAACACAGGGGATAAACATGAGGTCACGTGAGGAAATGCCGTGAAGATAAACCCTCCATAGTTGTACTGAACGTAGTGGGTAACACATATTGAGGATATGTCTTGGGAGTACTACCGACTACATTTTCCTATGGAGCTTCATGTACCTCAAGTCCATTTGAGATCCTCTATTGTCTTCCAGACCATTTTATCTCGATACCCTTGATAAGTTTCAGACTTGTTATCATGCTCATTGTGATCCGCCTGACTGTCCACTGTACCCACCTAGTGACTGATTGCGAGATGGAAACTTAGTTTCCCATATTCTAGGGACTTACATGGGTGACTGTGAGGGTATACCACTGTACCTAGGGTATACGTTAGGTCATGCTTCACAGAGTATACCCAGAGGGTGATTCCATGTTCGAGTTTCACTTGCACTGGTTAGTTTCTCTAGTGTTGACTGGCGTAACTGTCCTTCCTACTAGATAGTTGACTGCTTGATTTGTCTTTTAGGAAATTTTTAGTGTGTGCTTAGTGTTTAAATGCTAGTTAAGCCTTACTATGTCAGTTGATCATTTCACAAGGTGGAATATCAATAGCTCCGTTGGTTGCAAAGGCTTCAGAGCTTGTCGCCGGCCACCTCCACTACTGTTACGATGAAGACTTGACCAACAAGGGTCGTTTGAAGGGACCGAGCTGCAGGAAACTGTGCCCGAGCCTGCTCTGCGAGGAGACTATTTGACTCTAGAGGAACCTACTGTTTATGACCTTGGGTGGAAGCTCTCGGGCTATCCAACCCTATGATCATTGACTTGTCGGTGCCGATCTTGATTCAGATCGTCCCTCCCGAGGTGACACCCTCTGAGCGCTAGCTATTCTTACAAGAAACAATGGAAGAAAATGTTGATACTTCATCTGAGAGTCCTCATACTCCCATTTCGAATACTACTGTAGGGGGAATATTTCCTCCTCTCCCACCTTCGCCAGTCCAGACCACAATAGTCTCTACTCCCTCTAATTCGGGCAGTGGTCCGGTACTGTCATTGACAACGACCACTGCTCCATTTACTCGGAGTCTGATAGTCCCTCCATTCTCATATGGGATGCCTGGCTTTGATTTGAAATCGGTTCTTACCTAGTCCACCTTACAAACCATGGGTCTATGGGTAGGGAGATCAAATTATCTTGTTCAAGGGTCAATCAGGGGCACTTTAGTCCCTTTTAATGATATCCCTTACGATGGGGGTCACATACCTCATCTGTCCCCCTCGCTCGCTGGTGCTTTCCAACAACCCATCAGGTTGAATGCTAATTATAGCTTGTTTGGACCATGCAATTTAGGACCTTCATCTTACACAACGTCGGTGGGATATATGTCATTCTCTTTGTTCAATGTGTTTGGGAGCAACGATTTTTATTCAACTGCTGTCTTAGCTGGGGGAAACCCTAGTTTTTGATAATAGAACCCCGTGCATGGTACTATTCCTTCACAGGGAGCAACGATAGAAGTTTTCTACTCTCAGGGGATTTGGAATCCTTGCCAGGGATCAATTCCCTCGCAAGGGATGTCGATCGAGGGAAACCCTTTCCATGCTCAATGGAACCCTGGGTAGGGCTCTGTACCTATGCCCATCGGATAGGCTGGGGGCATCCCCTTCCAAAATCCTTGGAACACAATGCAGGGAACGATCCCCACGCCAGCCATGTCATCCAATTACGAGAGTCAGTCGATGATACCCAACAAACGTAGTTTCTGTACATTCGTCAAGTACCAGAACCCTAACTAGCAGTCCAACTTTTCCTAGCAACCTGGTGCCAGTCAAACTCTAGGACCTTGTTTTCCTTTACGCTACATCTTCCAGACTTGTCAATATTACTCAATGACCCAATTTGTCACGATCCGTGTTGGCCCCCCATGCCAACTAGCGTGTCCTCAGATATTCTGAAATTTGAAGGCAAGCTTGACAAAGATCCAGGTGATCACATGACAACCTTTCACTTATGGTGCTCATCAAACTCACAGTGAGACGACTCTGTCGATTTGTGCCTTTTTCAACGCACTCTTATTAGGGGTTCTGTGAAATGGTATGTTGAGCTCGATCGCACGAGGTATTCTTACTTTAATGACTTGGCGATGGTATTTTTGAACCATTTCCAGTTACCCATGAGATACACTGTCAACACTGAGTTGCTGGCGAACTTCGAGCAAACCAAGGCTGCCCATATCTCCAATCATATCAAAGAATGGCAATGTCAAAAGAGATTGATTAAGGTCTAGGTCCCTCTAGATTTATTGCTGGAGTGGTTCCTAAAGTATTTGGTGCCTTGCATCTCCAAGGACGTAGCGAATTCTGGAGTGTTTTCATAGGAGGAGGAAATAATGAGAGCGCAACAACTTGAACTGATCTACTCTCAATCTGGCATGCTCTATGAGATTTTTCCAGATGCACCACAATCTATCCTTGACAAGGCCAAGCAAAAGTCTGGACCCCATTCCGATGGTATTGTGGGCTCAACACAAGGAAAGTCCATTGATCTGTTTTCAAATAAATTGCAACAATTTCCAATACAACAGGCTGTGGCTAGCCAGACCTCGAGTTTGGCTGCTCCCCCTACCCAAACTTCAGACATACATAATGTGCAGTCGAAGAACCCTAAGGCCAACCAACATGCCGAGGGAAAGAAGAAACAATGGAACAAGAAGGGTAAAGGGGACAAAAAAGATACTAACAATGTTGGTGGGGGAAAAAAGAAGAAGAGAAAGTCGAAGTAACCGTGTAACCTTTGCATGAAATACCACTTGAATCATATGTGCCCTTGAATTGCAAAATATCAGAAGCTATTGGTGCAGAAACAACCTGCTATGCTGATGAATCCATTTCCACATGGGAAAAACATGGCTCAAGCTTCAACATCCTCGAGCATGGCAGGGGACAGTCAGGAACCCCCTGCATCTACCAGTAATAACCCGACCACAAATGTTTACATGATGAAAGTCGAGGCTCATATAGCAACCAGGGCCCGAGATTATGGAATTCCAGAATCTACCGAAAAGGGAAAAGAAGCCACAAACCCACCGACTCCTCTCCAGATTGAGAAGATGATGGACGAAACGATGAATCACATCCCAAAAGGTGCGTTTAAAAAGGCTTCTCACAATCTGAATGCGAGGGCTGCCCATAACTACTCCGTTGTGGAAGATTTGGCACAAACCCCTTGCGTGATGTCTTCTTTGGAAGTCCTCCAGAGTTTCCCTTTGTGGAGAAAATCTTTGTTATATTCCTTGGGATTGACAGAGACTTGTAACCCAAGAGCGATCGTTCTTGATCCAACCGACTTGAAACCTCGTCTTCCTTACCACGTTGCGGTTTAGATAGTAGTGGCTTACACCATGAAATCATTTACTCGGAAAAAAAATTGTACAGTGGTTGACGAGGATGCCTCGACTTGCGTAATGTTGTTGGTGTGTTGGAAGGCCATTGGCCAACCCGGTTTGTCTCTGTCACCTACGTTTCTTACGGTGTTCGACGGTCGGTCGTTCAGACCATATGGAATAATTCCTTCTTTCCCCATGCAGTTGGGAGGAAAAACTGTATGTGTCGAAGTTGAAGTGGTCGATGTGCCTCTCGAATACAAACTTTTGTTAATAAGGAGTTGGAATTATGCAATGTAGGCGGTGGTTGCTACGGTTTTTCTGGTCTTGTGTTTTTCGCATGAGGGACAGATCGTGACCATTGACCAATTGTCTTTCTTCTATATCGACCCTTCATCGTGGTCATCCATAGTAATGATGATTGATAGTCTGCATCCCGACACTGTCAACTTAGGCGCTGGTTTGTTTTCGTCATTGATGGGAACTTTCGATTACTCGCCACCTTCTGGCGATGTCAAGCTTATATCAGTTGTCCCCGACTAGCCTAAGACTATGATATTTCAAGTGTCGTCATTTCAAACGACTTACTTTCACAATCCGTGGACTCTTCCTTCCCCATCGACTTCGATGGAAGGGACAGGGAATTCTGGCATGGCCATGCACTTGTCCACAGCTGAGGTTGTGTACAACACTGTCCAACAAGCTTCGACTGACCCCGATTCGACTCCCACACAAGAGTTATATCCATTTCTCAAGCCTATTTGGGATCAAGGTTCTCTTGCCACTACAGATCCTTTAGACCCAGTCTTTCCCTCTGATGAGGCCATTTTTGAGGCATTGACTGGTCCAGATAGACCTTGGGATGATCTTCATCATAAATCTTACTTCCTTCCTGGTTAAGGAGAATAGAGGCATGGGAATTTGTTTCGACCGTGAATGGAGATAGGTCTTTTCCTATTAATCCTATGACTATGCACACAATTTATGCCGAGGGTAATATGGAAAATATCGCTACGATGATTCCAATAGATATATCCAATGATGGAAAAACAATGGCTTTTTCATTTTAAACTAGGTAGTAGCAAGGTTTGACATCCCGAAGGAGATTGTCACTGACCATGGCAGTCACTTCCAAAACAAAATGATGACCGAGTTAAAAAACAATGTCGTTGAATACATCATAGTGATAGATTTGCTTCGTGAATATTTGTCGCATGGAATTTCACACCTCTGGGTCTACCTAGATGCTCAGTTGGTTGTGTCCTAGTTAAATGGAGTTTACTGCGTTTATGATCCTACTTTTCACTGACGTTTCCTTAGGGTATGTCTCTTAGAACATTACTTTGATTACATTACGTATATCCATGTTCCTAAGAGATTTAATCATATGACTGATACTCTAGCTAATCAAATATTAGATTGGCATGTTGCACACACATAGAAAGAGAAGCACACACATACACATGTACATACATTTCTAAAAAAATGTGATCCATAAGACAAACAATATGTATATATATATATATATATCAAAAAGTGTCACGAGTATATAGGTGGGCGCGAACGCCTAAAAAACAAGGTTCAATATACATCGTTGGGATTATGCCCTAAACAAATACACGTACAATGGTGCCCTCGGCACATCTAAAGTCTAGCCTATCTAAGCTCGGGGCTTATTGGCCTTGCCATAATGGACGATGACATTGGCTAAACGCTGGAAAAGATGGACCCATGTCCATGGCAGCCCCACTACATGAGGCTACATGGAAGGAGGGAGATCCTTGATCTCAGCCATGGGTACTGTGTTAGTGAGTGTAGTGAGGTTGCGCTTCACTTGTCTCAAAACTCTCACAGACTCTCCGGTTAGAGGTCCCCCTGTGGCTACTAGTCCGCCGACTATTGCTTGTCTCGCCTCAGGTTGAGGACGTCACCGAGTTCTTGTGAATTCTACTAGGCTCACTAGTCCCACATCTGTATATAGAAGATACACGAAAGTCAGTACTCTATACACATATAAAAATGATATATATAAAAACAATTAAAAATTAAATAATATTTAAAAAAACAAGTTACCTATCTCTCCTCGCTCCTCTCTGGGAGGCATGGGCATGTCCAGATCTTTGGAAAAGTTGATCCCGGTGTAGCGGTAGTCCTCAATCACCAGAATCTGTCATGCCCACTAGTCAAAAAACTTGTCATAAAAGGCCTCTATGGTCCTCCCTCCCCCCTGTCATGGAAACAATGCTGCCCATATGCATATCGCTAGGAAGGAGGCCACATGCCCCTACACCGTCTCTTTGGGACTAAGGATGGGTACCCTCTCGAAGAAGAAAGAGAATAAAATAGTGCCAAACCCAAAGTTTTTGTTGCTGCATTCCTGACATTCTCTCAACTGTCTCTTCATGCATGTAAGCATGGTCGTGCTCCAGTCAAAGATATAAGCCTCATGGCATTGAATAACACAAGGCATGTTTGCCTGGGAGGCTCGATGAAGGTCTGGGGATCCAGTAAATCACCCAATCAGTAGTATGATCACTCGCAAAGTCAAACTCATGATATTATGAATAGGAACCTGAGAACCTAACTTCTCAATGCCAGCCTCACAGTACATCTGAATGTAGTCCTCGATGTTAAAAGGCCCAGGGGGAAATGTCTACAAATTGACTGGTTCCCCTCTCCTCGAGAGGCCAGTAAGAAAGTAGATATCCTCAATCGTCAGAGTCAATGAATTTCCCTCTATCATGAATACCTCTGCATCCAGGTTCCAGTAATCAACAAGGGCGTTCAACAATCTGGGTTGTACCCTCATAAAAGGACACTGGAAGAACTTCGATATCCCACATTATTTTAGTGTGGTGATGGCTGCAGGGTCCTCTTCGACCAATATGTCTATATCCTCATGTTCCCTCTCCCTCTAGTGGACATACATCCCATCCAATGGAAAAAATGGAGGAAGTTAGCTCTTGCATTTTATTTTTTCCAAGATTTTAAGGGTGTACGTGGGTTGTATTGGCCACAGTCGCGTATGTACATGGGCATAGTGTTTTATGCCTGAGTACATACGTGAGTTGTCCTTAGACAACCCATGTACATGCAGGGCCTCTCTTTTTAGGAGAACACACTCCCTCAAAAACAAAATTAAATGCATAAAGGAAGTATTGAATTGCAAGAGGGATGGAATTATACTTACTTGGTCCAAGTGAAAGTTCATTTCGTCCACTGAAGCTCCTGGAATCAACTTCTTTAGAAAATGTTTTTTTTATCCTTTTAGGTAATTTTCAAACTGCAATGGTGAAAATGAGCTGTCAACTTCTATTTATAGAATATTTTGGCCTTTTTTTCCACTTTTTGACTCCCTTTGTTGTTTGTCCTGGCTTGATGATCACTTGATTCCGATTCTGAGTTTCTTATTGGATGTTATGGTACACTTTTTCTTTTGGTTTGGTAACTTTTTGGGGATGGGTCATTTTTGGTATCCTTTGGTAAAAGTCATTTATCCAACTTTTTGCATATAAGTTAGGGTTTCACCTCCACTTTCTGAATATTGTTGTATTTTCTTCTTTTCCATAGGATCGACCCCATCGAAGTGCGACAAAGAACCTTCATTTCTTCTCTAGAAGAGTCGTAATTAGGTGGTAGATCCTACCTTTACATGGATGCCCTATGCAGATCGTTGATTCATTTTGGCGTCCATGTTGTCAGTAATGACTATAGGCTCGAGAGTCCTTGTTAGTCCTATCATGATTATGATATTGAGCCTTATCTATTTGATGCACCATCATTCTTGGCCTCACCCCCGAGACCCCCAAATGAGCATGCTTTGTTGTCTTTCAAGCTCACTTTACAATTCAAAAGAAAAATTCGACGAGACTGTATTTATGATTTTTGATCTTGTCTGGATTAAATGAGAAAAGTAGCCCCCCTAGAGTCTTCTTTAAGCCCCTTTCAGACTCTCAAAACATGAAAATATTTCCAAGCAATATTGTTTCCCTTCACGCTCGCCAAACTAAAATTTGAAGGCATGTTTGTTCGGTGGTAGTTTACCC
The DNA here is from genome assembly GCA_009831015.1 of Picea engelmannii. NCBI lineage: Eukaryota > Viridiplantae > Streptophyta > Pinopsida > Pinales > Pinaceae > Picea > Picea engelmannii. The sequence goes on from ML781776.1 coordinate 768,832, forward strand.
CTTTTTCGGTTCGGACGATCAATTTTACGAATAAAGGTATCCTCTAGGAACTTCGGTTTACTAGAAGAGTATTCTCAGGTGTAATTTTAACCCTTTTTTGAGCCCAAGGGACTAAATCTTCGAAAAAGGAACATTCTCCTTGGTTTTGGTTTATCACCTTTTTCGGGCCTTGGAGATTACTTACGAAAAGGGAACCCCCACAGAGTCCATAGTTAAGCTCTTTTCAGACTCCCTAAAATTGAAAAGATCGCCGAGTGACCTTGTTCCTTCACACTCGTTAAATTGGTCCAGAAGAACATTTACTGGCATGATTTTAACCCTTTTTCCATCCTGTAGATTATAGCGGAAAAAGGTACGCCTCGAGAGATTCGTCTCACCGGGGGAGTTCTGCTCAGTAAATTTTATACTTTTTCAGGCTAAGGAGACTAAACTCAGCAAAAGACTGTGAGTCCATAGTTAATCTCTTTTCAGACTCCTTAAAATTGAAAATATTTTCGAGTGATCTTGTCTTTGCCACACTTGTTAAAATGGTTTTGAATAGACGTATTTTCGGTGCAATTTTACCCCTTTTTCGAACCGACTAGACTATCTCCGAAAAATGTACTCCCTGGAGTCTTCTTTTACGTTTTTTCAAACTCTCTAAATGTGAAAAAACTACCGAGCTTAACTTCTCTGGGCTCGTAAAAATTACATTGAAGGGGCCTCATTGTGTCTTTCTTAATCACATTTGCATCTTTGCATCTTTGGCCTAATCCTGGTTCCATGTTGCTCTCAACCGAATTTTTGAATCATGCCTTATACGCAAGCCTTGTAGCACTTTTTTCCTCTGTGACTTGACACATTGACCCATGGAGGAATTTTCCTCGAGTGTCATTTTCCTGCACATGTCTCCTTGCTATGAGCATTAGTATGTTCCTTGCGCTTGGAACTGGTATGTTTTTTTGCAACACTCGTTCCTCCTTTGTAACATAGCATTCTTTTATTCTTTTTCAAACTCTTTAAAAAATTGAAAAGACAAAAAAATCAAATATTCCAAAAAGAGGGGACGAGAAATATGTATTATTTTTTCCGCAACACAAAGATTCTCTTTTGGAAAAAGAACATCCTTATGTTTGTTTGTCAATCATTGGGATCTAGTATGACCTTAGGAAGTTGTTCTCGCTACATAGAGCTGTGTCCTCCTCCATTTGGTTACTATTCCGAACACATGGAGAGTTTGTGTTGCCTCTTGCATCGTAAACTTATGTCAATGTCATGCTTCCTGAGTCTGATCATCTTTCGTTCTTTTTTCCAAGGGAAGTTTCACCCAACCTGATTCATCCTTTCTATAGTTTGTCTCTTGACCTCATGAGTCATCCATCTCGAGAGTCCAGTAAAGTCCTGATTCAAAATTGACGAAGTTCTCTTCCTGATAATCAAGATCCTCATGTATTTTCCCGACGAGGCATTGAAGACATCAGGGTACTGAGTTATACATTCATATTATACTCATACTTGAGTTTTGAAGATCTTGAAATTGTTGCTCGAGCTATGAATACCTCATCTTCAGCCATCGGGCGTCACTAGCTTCTTGAAGATGGATACTATATTTGTATATCTTTGATTTTGAGATGTAGATCCGTCGTGTATTGCTCGCAGCTCAACTTTATATAGCTATATGACATGGATATGCAGTGTATTTTATTGGCAACCATGATTTATTTCATCCCGAGCATGGGTATGCACGCCTCAGAAAGAAAATTGTTGTTTTGCAGATGGCACCTCCCGAACTCTAGTCCTGGGCTCACTCGATTTCATACACTGGTGAAGATATTGTAATGTATTTCGGCCATCAGTTTCTCTTCTGACCTCACACATTAGGGGGCATATGTTATAGCCCTAAATTTCCCTATTCATGCATACATGGCCTTGGCCCTCTTACTTGCATATTTTCCAAAGCACTGTTGAGAAGCTCTTCTTAAAAAACCATTTTTTAGAAGATGTACACGCCCATCACCATTATAGCCCGCGTATGTATGCTTGTTTCACCACTATAACACGCGTACATACACATGTTGCACCATTACAACCTGCGTATACTTGCAAAAGTTGGAAAAAATAAAAAGTTGGAAGGAATTCATTGAAATTCATGGGCTATTGGAAGTTTCCCAACTAATCCACCTTCTATAGCCTGTCACCCAACCAAAAAACCATCCTTTTGTCATATAAAAGGAGGTGTTGCGGTCTCATTTCAAATCTAATCATAATAATAGTGAAACTCTGCCCGATTTCACTTCCCCTCCTTGTCCAAGATATTGCTGCCTTTTGTGAGAAATTGCCTCAACATTCCCTCATCAGACCCTTCTTCCTCCATTTAACCCATTCCATTCCATAGAAGATATCAGAAGGTTGAGAGAAGAAGTTCATACAAGGTGCACTTGGAGCATGTTAAAGAGGAGCCCAGACCAAGTTCATGGAATGATGGTCAACTTAGATTGTAAAGGTATAATCTTTGTGTTATGAATAAAAGAATCACATTTTCCTATCCCAAATGATGGCGTCTTGAGTAATTTTATTTGATTTATACTTGACATTCTAACATCTAACCCTAACTTATATATGGAATAACATCCTTGTAGTTCTTTGTTTGTCAATCTTTGGATGCAGGTCATCCCTAATAGGAGACGTGCAGTCAATAAAACTTCCAAGCACGAGGAAATCATCACCAGACATGGGATTAGAGATATAGTTACCCGATATCTTCTATCTTTTCTTTCTATGCATTAGTTTTGGTATGTTTGGGGTAGTATAAAGAATTGATTAGCTTTTAGACGGTTATTCGCTCTGCCTACATTGTGAACCCTGGTGTAGTTAAAGGGGGGTTTTTCCCACTAGCACAACTCCTTCAGATTGGATTAGTTGTGTTCGACCCCCATGATTGGGCTTCACCTTAGGATCTGATCCAAGCCTCAAGGAGCCATATCCTCAACCATAACCCTCATTTTCTCATGTTTGTTTTGCCTCTCAAGCCTATATATTGAGGGCTTTCCAAAGTGAAAAGAAGGAAGGATTGGAGAATATCAAACCTCTGATCTCATGGAAGTTTTTAGATATCAAACTTATGATCTTGGTAAAATAGTGAAAGGGATGGATGAGGAGAACTTGGGGAGGCCGTTGAAAATGCATCAATCGTGCTTTGTAAGTATTCTCTTTAGGTTCTCATTTGAATATACTTGGACTATTTCCTTCAAGCTTGTGTATTCTTGCACGTGCTTGTCTACTGTTCCTTCGATCTACTTGGTCTAATGTTTTGTTAGGTAAAAGTGTGTTTCTTTAATATGCATTAGTATGCATTTATAGTTAGGAAATCTGACGGTCATGATATGTTCCTGACATAGAGTGATCTGACAGTTCATATCCTCCTCGATCTTAACGACCATTGATTTGTGGCTTAACACTCGATTGGTCCATGATCTCTATTTAAAGAAAATGGATGGTCATTTTCTGATGATTGATTGTGAGAAACACTCTTGTAAAATATCTCTGTAATCTTTTTCTTTTGCATTAATAAACTGCTCCAAGTGGTCACGTTGGCTGGAGCCGTGGATGTTTCCTCGTAGGGGTTTTATCACATCAAAACATTGGTGTGTTGATCTTTGATCTGGTTGTGTGAGTGGTTACTGAAGGTGTTCATCCTCTATTGGAATACCTATGTTTTCGAACATGGTGTCAGAGCTTGTTTGAAGACCCTCTCCTGTTGTAGATCGAGATCGTGAAGCCGAGTTGTATCATCTCCATTTTATGTCATTTTCATACATTTATAGGCTGAGAGGATTGTTCCATTGTGTCCGGAGCGCGCGTTTCAGTCAGGAACACTTTTCGTTTCACTCAAAAATGTTTCTGTTTGCCCAAGATACGACCATTTCAGTCAGATCTGGAGGTATAAAGGTATAAAGCATGAATACACATTTTTTAAATTATATTATATATTTCAGTTTTATATTATTTGTTTCCAGGTTTCTACTCTTTTATATTTGCATATTCTCTTTTCCCTGCGCCCTGTGCGATCTCGAAAAATAAAAAATAGATAGGAAAAGGTGTATCTTCTGGGTAAGCTAACCGAGATCTAACCCTTGTTGTCATTGAGAAGCAAAATTTTTTCTTGTGTGAAAATACCCTTGTTGTCATCGAGAAACAATTTTTTTTTCTTGTGTGAAAATACCCTTGTTGTCATCGAGAAGCGAAATGTTTTTCTTGTGTGAAAATTCCCTTGTTGTCATCGAGAACCAAATTTTTTTTCTTGTGTGAAAATAGTTTTTTTTTAGCACACTCTCCAAGGCCGTCAACAAAAAAAAACAACAACCCTCTTGCTAAACAATACAATATGTTTTGCTAGAACATTTGGTTAAAAGTTGTCTTATTAAGTAAGAGGTCTTCAATTTAAGTCTCTCTTTTTGTTACTTTGTTTTGAAAAAGTTCATGCTCAAATTGTAAAGTGTATTTCACTTCAAGTGTAAAAGTGAATCACTATAAGTAGTTTTAATATTTTATTTTAGAGTTATTTATTTTGCATGCAACTTTTTTTTTATAAAGTAACTTCATTATAAAAATGATCCCCACTTCTCTTTATAAAATGTTAGGATATTTAGACACTTAGGAGTTAGTTAAGATCTACTTGGTCTAATATGTCGTTAGGTAAAA
>ML781776.1:803676-822258 GCA_009831015.1 Picea engelmannii
AGTATGCTTGACATTCTTTGAGTCACATTTAGCCACATTGGCTTTGTTTGGTTTTGAAGGATTAGTCTCTTGCTTTGAGTATCTTTCAATTACAAAGTGTGTGTTTTCTTTAGAATTGTTTAGGGAAAGATCAGATTTCTTCTAAATAGTTTTCTTTAAAAGAAAACTTTTAGTTTGGGTTTCTTTGTTTTAACAAAGTTCATTATTTCTTTTAGTGAAGTTTTTGAAACAAAAATATTTAATTTCTTGCTTGATATTAGATTGGGGGCATCCTTGCATTTGAAGTAGCGGAATTGCATGATTCTTGGCATTTTTTGGTCTTAAATTCTGAAAATTTTCTCCCATCATGGCCGGGGGGGGCATGAATCGTGCATTGGTGTATAGTACCTTTTTCTCATTTCTTTAGAATCTTGATATTGATGAGTTTAATATATTTTAGAACATTGCGTATATGGGAATGATAAATGTTTTTTCCATCTCGTAGCATAGCTTTCATCGAAATGAAAAGATTGCATCTTCATCTCTTTGCATAACTTTCGAGTCGGTCAAAACACCATATTGTCCATGCCATTTTCCTTTTGAGTAACAACAACCATAAAATAAAGCGCTTATAAAAATTGATTAGACATTTTTATCTTTTCTGGTAGCAAACCTACATTAGATTAGTTGTAGGGCTTTGGAATAGGTGTGAAAGATAACTTTCCAAAGCTGCAAACAAACATAGTATCTTGTGATAAGGAGAGTTAAATCCACTTACTACATTTTGTCCTGGGAAGCCCTTCTAACACAAGGGTCAATCATGAGGTCACATTGAGACTAGCAGAGTTAGTCACCCTGCTTTGTTGGTCTTAGTGTAGAGATTACGTGTATTATGGGGGTCGCTTGAGAGGTATACCCACAATGATGAGTGGAAGCCTTTCAAGTTGATTTCGGGCTAGATACCCTGCCCTTACATGTGGATCAGACTATTGACTGTTTCCCCAGGCATCGCTGTAGTGATTGGTAACCTTAGTGGCCTATATCTTTAGGGTGTTTACATAAGGTGACTGTGTAGGGGCAAGTCTTCACGGTACCTGGAATCGACGTTGGCCAAACTCACTCGGGCTCCTTGCAGGGTATACCCACGATTATGTGTGGGAGCTTGAACCAGGGTGTAATTTCGTTAAGCAGGTCGTCAACGTAACTTTTCCACCCACTCTATCTCATCCCCTTCTTACATTGTTCTCGCGATGTTGGATTTCATCACCAACTAGTGTGCTCATTGTGAGAAGGTTTTGTTTGCTTACTTGCTTACTAGATTTTTAACGTGTGCTGTTTGTTTTCCCTAGTGGACTCTAGATTGGATCTTTATTTTTATGGCGTCAATTCCCGGAATGACCAATGAAGGAACTCCTTTTCCCGGGGAACCTTTTTTTTTTCCTTCTTACGAAAACATTGGTCCTCCTCATATTGCTACTTTGAGCCTTCCAGGTCTCACAATTGGATTACCGGTATGGTTGATTTCCACTCAGGTAATCCCAAATGAAGTAAGTGTTTCGGTCGTAAACACTTCCCCCCAAGAACATCAACCTCATGTTGATCCTTCACCAGTAAGGTCTTCTTCGACTTCTTCGCTTGCAAGGTCGCCTTCCGTTTCATCTTCTTCATCGAGTGAAAGTTCTAAATCTAGTAACCTGGTGAATAAGAAGAAGAAGAAAATAAAGATTAAGAAGAAGAAAGATAAACAAGGGTCAAAACCTCCAACCACTGTAAAACATGTTGGAAAACAACCAGTTACTGTTAATTGTGCTGGGAGTGTTGATGATGTCAAGATCACCCAAACAAATCGTAAACCCAAGTACCCTTGCAGGCTTTGTAAGGGTAGCCATCTTCTTAAGGATTGCCCTGGTCTACCCAAGGTTATAGAAGTATGGTCTACACACCTTGACCAACCCATATCGTCAGCCTATGAACAACATACTGATGACCTCCCGTCAACTAGTCACGATACCGTTGGGAAGAAGAAAACTAGAGTCAAGTTCCCATGTATGTTATGCAAAGGGAGTCATCTAATTCACCTTTTCCCTCATATAGACAAAGCCTCGAAATTACTGGAAGACGTGACTATTTCAAAACCTCAACTTCCAGCTACTTACCATAATCTTTCTCTCAATCCTCCAATAGGTGATGGAATGATCACTTTGGTTCTTTCACCGGTCAATCCGGTTGATCACGTCGTCAATCTGATCACATCCTTAGTTGAACCAGTGGACAAAGTGGTTGATCCGATACCATCCTCGGTCAATCCCAGTCTCCCCTCAGAGAGTGAAACTAAAGCGGTCGATCCGATCCCATCCTCGGTCGATCCCACTCTCCCGTTAGAGAGTGTCACCCAAGTGGTCGATTCGTTTCCATCTGTCGACCCCATTCTCTCCTTGGAGAATGAAACTCAAGTGGTCGATCTGATCTCTCCATTGGTCGATCCTACTCTCCTGCTAGAGAGTGAACCCGATACTGCCCATGTTTTTCTCATTGATACAAAATCTCCCGTGCCGAGGGGTATTCCTCCTTCTCCCATAGGACCCCCTCCAAGTAATGAGGCCATCTGTTTTGATTGGGGTGTGCTAACTGGACCTCGTCTTCCCTCTTACATTCCTTTCTAGATTACAGTACAGGTTTGTGGTCGGGACATTCCTCAAACATTGATAGATGAAGGTTCGTCTGTTAGTATTTTGTCCTCTATTGCTTGGCAAGCTTTGGGTTATCCTCCACTTGTGCCGGTTACACAGAATCTGTTATCTTTTAACAGAAGAACCAGTCAACCTTTAGGGACCCTTCCCCAGTTTCCTGTAACTTTGGGAGGGAAAACTATCTTTATTGATGTCATGGTAGTCCAAGATCCCTTGGATTTCGCTTTACTCCTTGGGCGGGATTATGTCTATGCCATGAAAGCTATTGTGTCCACTCTTTTTCGTGTGATATATTTCCCTCACGATGGAAGAATTGTGACTATTGATCAACTTTCATTCATTGGTCCTGACTAGATTGCCTTCCTAAATGGTTCTTATACACAAACAATATCACCCCCACCACATGTTAATTATGTGGCGTTGTTGCTCATGGATTCAACTTCTGATGACTTAGATCCAATAGTTGACATAGTTATCTCTTCGATAGGGTTGTTTGAGCCTGATCTCTTTACTCCTATTGCAACCCTCGACATGTGTTCCTTCCAGAGTGTGTTTCTTCCGTCAAATGAAGATATCTTGGAAGCCATGACCAAGTTTTGTCCCTTGACATGGTTTCCTTCCAGAGCACTATCCTCTTGGAAGTCGTGATCAAGAAGAGTTTGAGCATGGTTTTCTGATTTCAATATCATTAAAAAATGAAATCAGCCTTGAGCATGGTTTTTTGATTTCAATCTCACTAAAAAATGAAACTAGCCTTGAACATGGTTTTCTGATTTCAAGCTCATTAAAAAATGAAACCAGTTTCGAGGATAGTTTTTGCGTCTCTGAGGCAACCTCGTTAAAAAATGAAAAAAAAGTCTTTGAGCATGATTTTATTATTTTAAGCTCGTTAAAAAATGAAACTAGTTCCGAGGATAGCTTTGCGTCTCTGTGGCGACCTCGTTAAAAAATGAAACAAAGGTTACGAGCATAGTTCATGTTTTTATGTCAAGCTCGTTAAAAAATGAAACAGAGGTCTGGGGACTGAACCTGGATTCACGAGCATAGTTCTTATTCTTGTGTCAAGCTTGTTTCAAAATGAAACAGAGTGTTCCCCCTCTCTGTTTGAGTCAAGTCCCTCGTCTAGTATTTGAAGCTTCATTTCATTCGCCTTTGTAGTTGGATGAAACGAAGCTTGGGGGGCATTTGGCTTTGGCCTCTGGACTTCATGCTGAAGTTAAACTGCTAGCTTCTTAAGCTAGGGGATACGTACCAACCATCCTTGTGCTATGCGTTGGGAAGCCGCAAGAATAGTTTTCTATGGTTCAAACTTGTGAAAAAATGAAACCACTTACCTCAAGCATAGTTTCCTCTGGTTCAAGCTTGAGTAAAAATGAAACCAGGTCCAAGCATAGTTTTGTTTTGTTTTAAAGCTTGCGTAAAAATGAAAACAATCCCGAGCTTAGTTTTTGTTCTTTCTCATGCTCATAAATCAATGAGAATGCAACTGAGTATACTTTTATCACTTTTTCGGACTCGTAAAAGTTATACGAAAAAGGAACCCACTGGAGTTCTCTTTAAGCTCTTTTCAGACTCTCTAAACATGAAAAGATTGCCAAATGACCTTGTTCTGTTCACGCTCGTAAAAGTATTCGAATAAAACATTCGATGGGTGATAGTTTATCGCTTTTTCGGTCCTGTCGAACTATTTTACGAAAAGGAAACTGAGAGAGTTCTCTTTAAGTGTTTTTTAGACTCTATAAACATGAAAAACCCCTGAGTTTTCTTTCTTTGGACTCGTAAAACAAACATCGAAAGGCCTATATGGGACCAAACCACTCCTTCATAGGGTTCGTTAAACATACTCTGAGGGACTCGTCCGAAGGATGAGCTTACATTACAAGCATATGTTATCCTCCTCAAGCTTGCGTAAAAATAAAGAGGTACTCGCCAGAAATGGTGGGGGAAAAAATTTGGAAAGAAATATGTCTAAACCTGTATTCCATGGAAGAGTCGCTTTTGAAAATGACACCCTTTCACTCGCCTTGTGTCTAGGTTGGAAAATCGACTTGTCTCCTGATCATACTCCTTTATAAGATTACAAATTGGTCTGTGATCCCTGTTGTTGAGTCAGTGTTTCCAAGACAATTGTCGTGTCATCAATATGTTCAAAATGAAGTTCAACCTGAAAAACCTTCTGTTCCGTCAGCCATTTCTACAGTCTTTAAGCCTTCTATCGCGTCGACCATCCCTGATTCAGTCCTGAATCACTTGTTACTCTGACCTACATCAAATATTGTTACTTGTTTCAAGTCATTGATGTGGGATACATTAAGGCCCTCATGTGACGAGTCTTTTCCTGTCGACTTCAACTCATTATCTAGGAATTAGACTTAGAAACTAATTGGTACCTTGGAACTTGCATGCCTTAATGGTAGGTTTCCTCGCTTTCGATAGTGGGTTTTCATTATTGACCCCTGATCGGGAGATTCCACCGAGTGTTCGACTTCAGCTCATTTATTCACATTCGTTGGATTGTACTAGTGTACCTTGGGAGTCATTGACATTAATGGAAATTTCCCTCGCACTTGTTAATGGTATACACTAATGACCAATAATCAAGTGATTTCTACCATGTTCGACTTCAACACATGTATTCACATGGTTAGATTCGTACTATAGAGTGGCAAAGATGAAGACCCTAGATATTTTCTAACAGATCCAGGTTGCATTGGAGTATATTCAGTTTTTACTGTTGCATAGATCCACATTGTATGTCTCGTGGCTATGTTCAAATTTGAGTCTTTAACACATAGATCCACAGTGTATTTTTGGTGTCTATGTTCATATTTGAGTCATATTGGCATGGATCCACAGTGTATGTTTGGTGGCCATGACCTGTCTTACTTGACATGGATCTTCACATGTTGACATTTATGCTCTGAGTCATTTGTATTATGAGTATGGGAATGCCTACCTCAGTGATGATATATTATTGTACTGCATTTCCTTGTTTGTTGGCAGGGTTTTGACAGACTATTCCTTGTTCCCTACACACACTCGACAAAGTATTTCAGCTATCACTCTATTCTAACTTCATACTTTGGGGGGCTCTCTGTCACACATTATTTTCATCATCCCTATGACCGTTAATGATGTAAACCTATCTGTTTCCTTCAGAGGGTTCAGTGGCCTGAGTTCTTAAAGAGAGAAGGGAGAAGAACTTTTCCTGAGAAAAGAAGTTGCATTTTCCTTTGTAAAAACCCTATAAAAAAGGAAGTTCACAGGCTGCATTATAGCTAGGGTGTGAGAATGCCTGATTCTCGTAGGCTGCATCATAGCTAGGTCATGAGGAGTTCACAGTCTTCTCTATAGGCAGGGTGCGAGAATGCTTACACGTGGGAAAAATGAGCATTTTCTCGAATCTTCTAGAAGGAGAAACTTCCATGGTGAGGTGGCATCCGAATGGTTTGGATCTTACTCAATTTCATGATTTAGTGGGATCATCCTAACCTCCTCAACTTATCCTCTTCAGCTTATAAAATGAGAGGAGCTCTCATGGAGAATGGCTAAGTTGGATTTGGCTTGGAATTATTAGGTTGGGTGGAGTGTCTTTGAGTTTTGCCTTTGTCAAGATAGATTGTGAATATTATCAAATTTGTGCTCTCAGAATTCTTGGAATGAAAGTGTGTGGGGAACGAAGGACAGTTGGAAGGGATCTTATGACATCAAGGCCATGGTTGCAATCTCTCTTTCACATTCAATATGATACAATAATATGATTCTTTCCTATAAAGCTTGTTGTGTTTTATTGTATGATTCCTTGATCACATACATATGTTTATATTGAGTTTATGCTATTGCTATCACTTTAGTTGGTTGCATTCTTTTGCAGGTTCATCATTGTATGAGCATTGGGACAGACCTAGGATGGCGATGGCGAGAGGAAGCGACGTTTAAACGGTATGTCATTTATCCCTCTTTAGTTAGTAAATTCAATATCTAAAACTTAAGGAAATCATCATGTTCTTGTGTGTTTTGTTCTAGATCTAGGTGGATCTAGGGAGATCTGTTAGTGTCCGCACCTACCGATTTGTCCGATAACATCATCTAAACTATTTCTCATTGCAACAACTATGTAATCAATAGATGGTGACTGGTCTTCCTCTTGTTTCATGCAGAGATGGTGTTTGTGCCGGTTGTGTTCTCATAAAACATCATCGGGACAGTTTTGACAAACATGCCTCTTGACACGCCTCGAACCCTTTGCAACTTGTTCATAGTGATTTGCATGGTCCACTTTCTTCTCCTTCTTTTTCTGGGTGCATGTATTTCTTAACTTTCATTGATGAGTTTTCCAGATGTACTTGGGTTTACTTCTTAAAACTTAAGAGCAAATTTTTTGACAAGTTTTTGGCTTACAATGCCCTTGTAGAAAAACAATATGGATATCAAATTCAAAAGTTAAGAACAAATAGTGGAGGTGAATACATGAACAATAATTTTACAAGTTACTGCACTAAACAGGGAATCCAAATGCAACACATTGTTCCATATACATCACAACAAAATGGTGTTGTTGAGAGAAAGAAACACACATTAAAAGAAATGGGTAATTGTATGATCCAATCTAAGGGATTAAGTCTAAAGTATTGGGCAGAAACAATCAGCGTGAAAATTACTTAGTAAATCACACTCACACAAAGGCTCTTAAAAATATAACATTGGAAGAAGCTTGGACTCAAATTAAACCTGATGTAAGTCACTTCCGTGTATTTGGCATTATAACATGGGCTCACATTCCTGATGAGAAAAGGAAAGAATTGCAACCTAAAAGTGAGAAGTGTATATTTGTTGTTTATTCTGAAGATGTCAAAGGTTATATAATTCTTCAACCACATTGTAATGAAATTATTATTACAAGTGATGTTAAATTTGATGAAAATCTCTTGGCATGCGAGCCTAATTCAATGATTGTGCCTTCTTCGGCCTGTGAGCCATCTTCAATGTTTGTGCCTTCTTCTGTTCCTATTCTGGTTTCTTATTTAGATGATGATAGTGAGGATGAAAATACACCTCAGCCTGCTCACCTTCCTCAAGATGATTCCTTTGAACCTGAACCAACATCAATTCCACTGCTTCCTAGATGGGTCCGTTCAACACGAGAAGTAGCTGGTGGTCTTGTCGGTGATCCTTCAGATCAACATCAAATACGTTCAAAGTTCCAACGAGACTCTTCTCTTTTGGCTCAAGTTCCAGAGACTCATGATCCAACGACATTTGCAAAATCTTCAGGTCATGTAGATTGGGATATAACAGTGAATGAAGAGTATCGTTCTTTAATGGAAAATGATACTTGGGATCTTGTACCTCTTCCAAAAGGAAGAAAAATTTTCAGATGTAAATGAGTCTACATAGCTAAGTATGCATCAGATGGAAGTGTTGAAAGACACAAGGCTCTATTAGTTTCCAAAGGATTTTCCCAAGTTGAAGGAATTGACTATAATGAAACCTTTTCCCCTGTAGCCAAAATGAATTCCATCCGTCTTGTTCTTGCCCTTATTGCCTCACATAAATGGGAGGTCCATCAGATGGATGTTAAATCCACCTTCTTTCATGGAGATTTGCAAGAAGAAATATACATGGAACAACCTCCTTTCTATGTCCAGAATGACTCTAGCCTTGTTTGTCACCTTAAGAAATCTCTTTATGGTATTAAGAAAGCTCCCCGAGCTTGGTATGCCAAAATGGACAACTTTCTTATTGACACTGGATTCTCTAGATGCCATTCTAATCCTAATGTCTACCAAGAAAGTAGGAAGCCATCTCATAATATTTTTCCTTTATGTTGATGACCTTATCCTTACTAGTAGTGACTCAAAACTTTTAAACCATGTGAAAACCAACCTTAAGAAGAAATTTGAAATGATATACTTAGGTTTTTTGCACTATTTCCTTGGCCTCCAGATTTTTTAAACCAATGAAGGAATTTTTCTTTCCTAGTCTAAGTATGCTTGTGACCTTGTTTGTCACTTTCACATGCATGATTGTAAACCATCCCCTTGTCCCTTCCAGTATGGAGTCAAGCTTACTGCCACCTGTACTTCTTTCGAAGTTGATGCTACCCTGTACAATTAGTTAGTTGGTAGCCTCTTATACTTGACTCATACACATCCTTATCTTTCCTTTCTTGTTGGTCTTGTTGCCTGGTATATGAAAACAACCCATGAAATCCATTGGAAAAAGATAAAAGGATACTTCGTTATGTCCGTGGTACAGTTCAGTTTGAGATACATTATAGTTCAGGGGGGACTCCTTTATTGGTTGGTTTCACTGATTCAGATTGGGCTGACAACCCTGATGATCAAAAGTCTACTGTAGGTTATGTTTTCAACCTTGGTTTATGACCTGTCACTTGGGCTTGTAAGAAAAAATAGGCTATTGCACTTTCTTCAGTAGAAGCAAAGTACCGAGCAGTGGTAAATGCAAGTCAGGAAGCCTTGTGGCTTTGACAAATCCTTTCAGAGTTTGGATTCGAGCAACAAAATCCAACCAACCTTTGGTGTGACAATCAAAGTGCCATAAATCTCGCCAAATAACCAGTTCAACATCAGCACAACAACCACATCGAGCTACACATGCACTTCATCAGAAAGCTCATTCATGTTCAAGTTATTTAAGTTCTCTTTTTCCCTACAAAATATCAAGTTGTAGACATTTTCACAAAGTCTCTTACAGAAGCGAAGTTTTCCAAACTTTGATCTATGTTAGGAGTTCAAGAAGTTGTCATTAAGGGGGGATAGGCTCTAATTCCTCCTTCATTCTCCTATTGTGTCACTATTGTAAATCCTTCAATCCTATCCCAAGTTGTTATTAAGGGGGTATGTTATGCTATTTAGACATTTAGGGGTTAATTAAGATCTACTTGGTCTAATGTGTCGTTAGGTAAAAATGTGTTTCTTAGTGTGTTTCTTTAGTATGCATTTGTAGTTAGGAAATCTGATGGTCATGATATGCTCCCGACATAGAGTGATTCGACAGTTCATATTCTCCTCTATATTAATGACCATTGATCCACCTAATTGGTCCATGATCTTTATTTAAAGAGTATGGGGGGTCATTTTCCGATGAATGATTGTGAGAAAATATCTTGTAAAATCTCTCTGTAATATTTTTCTTTTGCATCAATAAACTGCTCCAAGTGGCCGCGTTGGCTGGGGTCATGGATGTTTCCCCGTAGGGGTTTTACCACGTCAAAACATTGATGTGTTGATATTTTATCTAGTTGTGTGAGTGGTTATTGAAGGTGTTCATCCTTTTTTGGAATACATGTGTTGTCGAACAATTTTTTTTGACCTAGTCTTGTAGAGTAGGAGTTCTTTGTTTTTGTTTGTTGCCTATTGTAAGTATCTAGTTGTGTTAAGGATATTGGAGATTAGGCTCGGATTGGAAGCAGTGAGGACAAACTTCAAAACAAGGTGCATCACACCCTTTAGCCCCCTCTCTTTATGATTTGGTTAAACTAAATTCAAAGAGATGTTAGTGTCCATTTTTAATTTTCTTTCTTAGTATTAGGGGTCTATAATCCAAGAGAGGTTTCACCTATCCACATAATAAACATTCTATAACAGAAATTGGTGACTCCATTGGGGAACAAATTTGAATAGTCTTTCCTTGGATCATCTATAACCTTTGCCTCTCCTTAGATCCTTTTTTCTGCTTGATTCTGATCTACTTCCCCTTATCTTTTCTTCACTGAATATCTCACATATTCATTCATTGAGTTTTCTAAGTTTTTATCCTTCTAGATACATTTTTTGAACTTTTCAGAAGGGTGTCACTCCCCTACAGCTCAAACTAGGGTGCCACTTACCTAACTGGTGCCCCCAGAGGCTTTCCAGAGGGCTCCATTAGCTGACTGGAGCCCCCCAAGATCCTCCTATAGATCTCCATTCCCTTAATTGGTTCCCTGTATGCTTGAGAATAGGGGTACCATTCCCCCTGTTTAGGCCTTTCTATTTCCTTTTTGTTTTCTTCTTTCAGTCTGACTATGAGGGGTTTTTTTCCCAGAGACTCCTTAACTGTCTTTGAATTTGTTTACCTCAAAATTTGACAGTTATCATTCATTTATGTTTCTCCCTTGAGTTTTCAAATCTTTTCCTAGTTGTGATCCCCTAGGTTTAACATGATCCCCTTGCTGCCTTTGAGTTTGTTTGATATTCATCTCAGAAAGCTTTGATATTGCTTGGTTGTTTAGGACTGTTCATAAACTAGGGTTTGCAAAGGTTTCTTGGAATCGAGCCTTCTTGTCTTCATTGAAACATTTTGCCTTTCTGGATGATTAGGACTCTTTTTCTTACCACAAACCAGCTTGATTTCTATTTCTTATTTCTCATCATTTGAGGATTTGGTTGAGTGTTTGTCTTCTTTCTCTTTTGCATCTTTGAGTTCTTGATCAAAATTTTTATCCCCTAATTGTTTTCTTTCATTTCTATCACTTTGAGTGCGCTTTGTTTGATTATTTTTTTCCTCATAGTTCTTTGTATCAAACTATCTCTTTCATTTGAAAGTTAAGAAGCAAAAAGTTTGCATACCTCCTTGCAAAAATAATCAAACCAAGAACATTTTACATTCATTAGGAAGTTTGTTTTTCTTTATGTTTTGAAAAAGAGCTAGCTTTGCATGTTCATTTCAGTTTTTAGAAACATTTGCTTGGTAGTTTGGCATCGTATTGATCCCAGAAATTGAAAGTTGCAGTGTTTTAAGTGTTTTCTTATGATAAGAAGAATGGAACTCTTCTCCTTCCCATACGTAGAATTCATAGAAATAAAGAATTGAATATCATTATTTTTCATTCTATTTGGAGTCGAGTCTCTCATATCATCAGTTTCATCTCCGTGAATCCTCTGAGTTAAAATCTATTAAAATTAACCATGTGCTAATAAAATAAACTAGAAATTCTTTTGGTTTTATCACACCAATAGTAGCACAGGATTAGGGTCTTTGGACTAGGTGAAGTGAGTAAACTATCCAAGACTACTAAACAATCTGTATACCACTAAAGAGTGTATAAATCCAACTTTCATATAAGAATAGTCGGGAAACCCATCTCACAAAGGAGCTAAGAAAGAGGTCGTGTGCGGGAGAGCATTGAATATTATCCCTCCAAAGCTTAACCAATCGTAGAGGACATATCATATATTGAAGGTTGTTCTTGAGACACCACTGGTTTCATTTGGTCTCGGTGCTTCATGAACTCTGAATCCGTTCGGGGTCCTCTGGAGTCCTACTGGTCCAATTTTCTTCATTTGTCTTGAAGAGCTTTGGACTTTGATATCCTTCCCATACGTTTGGTCCCAACTGTCGACTGTACCCGCACAGAGGCTGAATATGAGTTGGTAACCTTAGTGGCATTTCCTAGGTACCTATAAAGGTGACTTTGGGGGGATTCCCATAGTACCTGGGGTAGACGTCGTATCACACTCTTAGTACCCTTGGAGGGTGATCCCGCAGAAGCGAGGGTTTCTTTCACCGAGAAGGGTTGTTACATGGAGGTCAGGGTAACTGCTTCTCACTTCTTCGCTGGCGGCTTGATATCTCATCTTCGGAAGATCCTTGAGCCTACTATTGATTGGTTTATTTCTTTTATTTTTCATAGGAGTATGTTTCTTTGACTTTCGTAGTTGGACTTAGGATTGAATATTTCACAGTATGTAACCTGACACTCAAGAACCTCAATATAATATTTCTTATGAAGCTATGATCGTATATTACACTTCTGAAACCGGGAGTGCCACCTGGGAGAGGTCATCACGTGGAAGAACTGGTCCCAACCTTCATGGAAAGATTTGCATATTTTGTGAATCCTTCACTTACTGATCCACTTGGCCAACCAATATTTGATACACCATACATGATATACATTGATTCTTATTCTTCTTATCGATTACCGCCCGATTCCACCACTATACCATCTTTTGGTGTGAACCCATCATCTTTTGGTTTTCCTTAAGGACTTGGGAATTCATCTTTTTCCACAACTCATGTAGTTGATAATGTTGGTGCTTCATTATTACTGTAAATTTCATTGACCCAAGTAACCCCGACTAAACCACTTGTGCATTCATATCCTTTCTCACATGAATCAGGTAATATTCATGCTTCACTAGTTCCACACATGCACACACCAAGTGCCTTACTTGTTCATTCCATCGGTCAAATGGATAGCAATCAAGTCATTCACATAACCAAAATTACACAATCCACTCAGCCTCCATCACATACATTGCATATTCATACACCCTACATTGGAGGTCAATATTAAATGGGAGGCCAACCTTCAGCTGGGGGGAAGCCTTCAGTTGCAGGGAAAATGTTTACTGGGGGAAAACTACATGGTTGCAACATCAACAAGCCAGAGGGACAACCACTCCTGCAAGTCCTTATATTCCTAATACCACTGGTCTATATCCTAGACATCCATATCGAAGAGTTGTGAATCCTTTGTGGGCTCAACCTAATCCGATGAGCATTCCTCCACAAGAAACTATGCCTATCAATCCATAAACCCCACGATTCCAATGCAACAGTCCCTTCCACTTCCATATGCCAGGGGACCATCAGGTCAATTTGAATATGTAGGAGGTCCATCTGCTCCATCACAATACATGGGTGGACAACCTGGGAAACCATCGTATATGGGAGGACCATCTAGTTTTTTCGTCTCGTCGCAACTTGGATATGGTCCTACTGGTGTTCCCACACAATATGGTTATCACCAATATACACAACCTAACCAACATATACTGTTCTTGGCTATGTTAGATATTCCAGATCTCCCACATTTAAAAAATGATCCCATCCTTCATGCCCCATTTTGGCCTGCCATCCCTGCCAAATTACCATTCGACATTTTGAAATTCGACAAAAAACTTGGGGAAGATCCTAACAATCATGTTATGAATTTCCATTTATGGTTTTCTTCCAACTCTTTGATGGATGATTCCATCCGTCTTAGAATTTTTCAGAGAACACTTATAGGTGGAACAATGAAATGGTACATTGAACTGCCACATAACTCCTTTATCGACTTTAATTCTCTTGCCATGGATTTCCTGATGCATTTTCAATTACCTATATGGTACGATACCGGTACAAAACTTTTGACCTCTCTCTGGAAATCCTCTTCTACCCACATATCTGATCATATTCATGAGTGGAGATGACAAAGACGGTTGATTAAAGTTCCAATTCTGGACCAACTCCTCGCAGATTGGTTTACAAAGTCACACTTGCCTCCCATCACCTGTGATGTCGTTATGGGAAACGTAGTTACCGATGAGTAGGTTATCAATCTTGCACAATATTTGTACTTGTTTTAATCCCAGTACGACACACTTTATGATACGATACCCAACCCTCCTCACCATTTAAACGATCCATCCAGAACTGCTTCAGAGCCTAGTTCCATTCCAAACACCACAACTACTTCTACTCCTACTCAAACCTTCGAGGTGAATGTGGTCCAATACACTTCATCTTAGCAACCAGGAGGTAAGAATAAAAACAAGGGTAAATCCAAGAAATATTCTAATGAGCAGGATAATCCTAAGACTGTTGATACTCAAGCATCAAGGAAGCCTAAATCTCCATGTATGATTTGTGAGGAAGATCACTACACAAAATACTACCCTCATCGTGAAGTTGTCGCTAAATATCTGAAGAGTACCTCCCAATTAGTTTAAAAACAACATATGGTTGCACAAAATTCTTCCTCTCCACAAGGGGGCAACGTAGGTCATTCCCACCATGGGGATGCTTCCATAAGTGCCTCTGAGGTGTATATGTTTAAGATGTTTAATGTCACGACTCATGCAAATACCTATGACACTCCTCCAGGTGATCAGACTAAAGGGAAGGTTGTCGATCATCTATCTAGTTCCACTCCTCCTCCATCTTCCAATCCTCTTCAGATTGAGAAGCTAATTTCTCACGTAGTGTTTCACTCACCCAAGAGCATAATTCGAAAAGCAACATTTAATCCTAATGCTCGCGCTGCCTAAAACTACAACATATTTGAATATTTGGCACACGTGCCTTGTGCTATGTCCACCCTTTAAGTTCTACAACACTTTCCAAGTCAACATAGAACCCTGTTGACAACCATTGGAGCTATGGATCCTGAGGAGTCAAACCTGATTACGCTTAATCTGGATTACTTTAAGGAGAGGGTCTCCCACCACTTAAAATTCCAAATTCAAGTTTTGGTTAGTGGAAAGAACATTCATCACATTGTTTTGGATGAGGGAGCCTCCATCTATGTCATGTATTTGCCTTGTTGGAGAGCCCTTGCTTCTCCTACACTAACCTAGTTCCCTACCACCTTGAAAGTGTTTGATGGATGTGGTTTCCAACCTCATATACTCTTGCAATCTTTCGTTGTGACTGTTGGTTGTGGAGCTTGATTACCTTCATGATTCAGATGTTTGTTTCAGCTGTGCTTCAACCCCATTCCCAAACGGGGGGTGTGGGGGGGCTTGTCCCCCCAAAACTGTCGCCAGGGAGGTCCAGGGGGGTGACGAAAATTTTTGTAGCCCCCACTAGCGGGGAATTAGGGGGAAACGCCCCCGAAGTGGAATATTGGGAAAATTGCCTTGTAAAATATTGTAATTTCGTAGACAATCTAGACCGTTCATTATAAGGTCGCATATGTGACGATAGAAGTTATTTTTAGGGATTTTTTCCCTAGAAGGAAACCCTCTTTTATGAGGGAATTGTATTGCGGCTGTGTATTATCATGAATTTTGTATTCTAAGAGAGGACACTATGAGAGAAATAAGAGGAAGTTATAGAGGTTAAGTTGTAGGTTGTATCCCTTCATTTTGCTGGATAATAATAAGGAAGGACCTGACAATTTCTCTGGGGGACGTAGCCCACACTGGGTGACCTACGTATATCCGTGTCTCTATTGCATTGTGTATCTTCTATGTTTTATTTCCACATTTGTTTTATTTTATTTCTCTGCAATCCTGTTTTTCTAACAATGACATTGAAGGGTAAGACCGTTTCGGTTGATATTGAATTGGTCGACGTGCCCATGGATTATAATTTGTTACTTGGTCATAGTTGGTTTTATGCAATGACTTCAATCACATCTTCAGTGTTTCGTATCTTATGATTTCCCCATCAAGGAAAAATTATCATTGTTGACCAACTTGAGTATAAAACTCTAGATCTTAACAATGTTGCAACGAATAGTGTCCCTTTTCTAGGACATAATGGTTTTGAGAGTCTAGGTGTCGGTATTCTTAATGATAACTCGCTCATGGGGGTTCTTCCTTTGGATGCTCTTCCCATTTCACAGGTTTCCATGTTAAACATGATTTTGACTTAAGTGCGACAATCCTTAGAATTATCTGATCCTTTGGTAGTACCTGGTCTCGATGAGCATAGTTCATTACCTCCCTCAAGCTCATTTTAAAAATGAAACAGACCCAGCTCCATTAAAATCAAGTCTCCCTCTAGATAAAGTTCTCGAACCTTCTTTTCCTATGCATAGTGAAAATGTTCCTATTAGTAACCAAATGCCTAAATGTGGAAATTAGAAGAGTCACCAAATGAAACAATGTTTGGGGGGCAGGTCTCTAGCCTCTGGAAATAATGCTGGAGTGAGACCACTAGCTTCTATCATGCAATATGGGGGAAAATGACCTCTAGAGAGACACACTTCTAGGAGTGATACTCACTTGAGGGTCGTTCCCCTCATAACGTAGTAACTCTTTTTGGAACACGCTTAGTCTTTGTTCTTTCTCGTGCTTGTAAAAACATGAGAATAGGTTACTGAGATAAGTCTACGTTCTTTCTCATGCTCATTAAAACATGAGAATAAGTTACCAAGTACAATTTTATCTCCTTTTCAGACTCATAAAATCTATACGAAAAATGAACTCTTTGGAGTTTCATTTAAACTCTTTTCACACTCCCTAAACATGAAAAGATTACATAGTGAGATTTCTTCCTTTCACACTCGATAAAAGGTTTGAAAGGGCATCTTTTGAGTGGGAGTTTATCTCTTTTTCAGCCTCGTGAGACTAATTATGAAAAATGAACACTCTAATTAAGCACGATTAGAAGATTTCTCCCCTGTATTATTTTACACTTTTTTGGGGCTTGGGAGACTAAATTATGAAAAAGGAACACTCTAATCAAGCATGATTAGAAGAGTTCTCACCTGTATTATTTTACACTTTTTTCGAACTTGGGAGACTAAATTTATGAAAATTCATCCATGGATTCTCCTTTAAGTTCTTTTCAGACTCTCTAAATATGAAAAAACATCGATTTTACCTTCTTTGGGCTTGTAAAACTATGCATCGAAGGACCCATCTGGGACCAAACCCCTACTTACTCAGGTTCGCTAAACATGTGTCGAAGGTGATCTAAAATTGAAGAAGACTTGAAAAAATTGAATAATTATTGCAAGTTAAATGATATGTGTTTAAAGCAACAGGATCAATTTGCAACACATAATTAAGGATTACTTATGTAAAATACACATAGACAACAACATAAAACATTGAACATCAGCACATAAACACAACAACTTGATAAAGGAGTTCACCCCACTTCGGGCTACATCTCCTGGTCCAACTTCCAATGGATCATTATTATTAAATTTCTCAAAGTGCTAAAAAAACATGCCTTACAATGCTCAAAATGACAAACCAACTGCTCCAATGGCTTTCCAGCGTCCCAAAACCCCTGTCTGGGCTCTTTTGGCACCTGAAACGGTCGAAAAATGAGAAAGATATGCCTCCTTGAAGCTCCTTCTCCAACTTTGTTGTCTCTGGTTCTACAATCCGCACCCTTGTTCTTCAAACATGGCTCACACGCTCATTTAAGCGTAAAAACTTGGCACCGGGCGCAACCGCGCCAATGGTGCAAACTGTAGGACGATTAAGGTGCCTCCAGCCCCTAATTGCCTCGGCACTCAGTCATATGGCTCATAGGACCTTGGGCTCGGCGAAAAAGTGGTTTAACTATTTTGGAACCGTGCAACAAATTATGTAACTCCTGCGCAAGGTACAACCGCGCGTACACACTTTGTAATATGGTTATATAATATAATATAACCGTGTTATCAAACCACGCGCAAATATTTAACCAGGCGCCACATATACATATGTTTTAACATAAAGTTTTGTTGTATGAATTCGTGCCCATAGTCAGATTACCAATGGACATGGTCATATAACATTTGCAACGAAACCATGGGCCGGGGCTAAGCCCTGGCCCGACCCCCCGCCCATATTACATTTACAAAACTTTAAATAATTGCAAATCGGTATATATAATAAAAAATATACCGTGGCCCAATGGCCGGGCGGTTGTGAGAAGTCTCTATGCTGTGGGGAGGTCCCGGGGTCGAACCCCATAGACTCCCCATAAAACTTTTACATACAACCATATAAACCAGTGATATAGTGACACATGGCACCAATGGGTTGGGCCACGTGTCCACACATTATTGGCTACAAATGACACGTGCCATCACTCGATTGGACAACCACCAACAAATAAAAATGTGACATGTCATCCAACTGCCATGTCATCATGATGGTACGGCCCTACCACGTGGTCGTACGGGCTGTACGGACAGGTACAATCAGCATCCAAAAATTTTGCCTGTTTGGCTTGGCGGACAGATCGTGATATATCCTCCATACGGACTCCGTTTGCGAAAGTAAATATATCGCCGGAATCAGGAAGACGAGACAGACGCAATGGCACTATTTTCGTTGCATTCTGAGCACTTTGAAAATTGAGCAAAATTTGATCCCCTGATCACACCTCCCCATTGGGAAGCTTTTGGACCTCCAAAAGACTATCTCAGTCTATGTGAAGATGAGGGTAGAGTTCCCTCACCCTTCCAACC
>ML781776.1:827425-852117 GCA_009831015.1 Picea engelmannii
CATGTGCCATGCTTGGTGAATGTCTCTCTACAACTTGCGGTGAATGAAACTGCTTCCTCCTCGTCGGATAAGAACTTGGCTCCACAAGTTGACCTTCTCCTCATGTGAGTTTCAACCTTGTGAGCATCAGAAACAAAACTTGCAAATAATCAAGTCTTCAAAACCAGTGCTCTGATACCAACTTGATCTAAAATTGAAGAAGACTTGAAAAACTTGAATAATTATTGCAAGTTAAATGATATGTGTTTAAAGAAACAGGATCAATTTGCAACACATAATTAAGGATTACTTATGTAAAATACACATAGACAACAACATAAAACATTGAACATCAGCACCTAAACACAACAACTTGATAAAGGAGTTCACCCCACTTCGGGCTACATCTCCTGGTCCAGCTTCCAATGGATCATTATTATTAAATTGCTCAAAGTGCTCAAAAACATGCCTTACAATGCTCAAAATGACAAACCGACTGCTCCAATGGATTCCCAGCGTCCCAAAACCCCTGTCTGGACTCTTTCGGCACCTGAAACGGTCGAAAAATGAGAAAGATATGCCTCCTTGAAGCTCCTTCTCCAACTTTGCTATCTCTGGTTCTACAATTCGCACCCTTGTTCTTCAAACTTGGCTCACACGCTCATTTAAGCGTAAAAACTTGGCACCGGGCGCAACCACGTCAATGGTGCAAACTGTAGGACGGTTAAGGCGCCTCCAGCCCCTAACCGCCTCGACACTCAGTCATATGGCTCATAGGACCTTGGGCTCGGCGAAAAAGTGGTTTAACTGTTTTGGAACCGTGCAACCAATTATGTAACTCCCGCGCAAGGTACAACCGCGCGTACACACTTTGTAATATGGTTATATAATATAATATAACCGTGTTATCAAACCACGTGCAAATATTTAACCGGGCGCCACATATACATATGTTTTAACATAAAGTTTTGTTGTATGAATTCGCGCCCATAGTCGGATTACCAATGGACATGGTCATATAACATTTGCAACGAAACCATGGGCTGGGGCTAAGCTCCGGCCCGACCCCCGCCCATATTACATTTACAAAACTTTAAATAATTGTAAATCGGTATATATAATAAACAATATACCGTGGCCCAATGGTCGGGCGGTCGTACGAAGTCTCTATGCTGTGGGGAGATCCCGGGGTCGAACCCCGCAGACTCCCCATAAAACTTTTACATACAACCATATAAACCAGTGATATAGTGACACGTGGCGCCAATGGGTTGGGCCACGTGTCCACACATTATTGGCTACAAATGACACGTGCCATCACTCGATTGGACAAACACCAACCAATAAAAACATGACACATCATCCAACTTCCATGTCATCATGATGGTACGGCCCTGCCACGTGGTCGTACGGGCTGTACGGATAGGTACAGTCAGCATCCAAAAATTTTGCCTGTTTGGCTTGGTAGACAGATCGCAATATCTCCTCCATACAGACTCTGTTTGCGAAAGTAAATATACCGCCGGAATCAGGAAGACGAGACAGACACAATGGCACTGTTTTCATCACATTCCGAGCACTTTGAAAATTGAGCAAAATTTGATCCCCTGATCAGAAGGACTCATCGAAATGATGAACTATACCAAGCATCTGTTATCTTCCTCAAGCTCGTTAAACAATAAAGGAGTACTCATCTATCTATATGGGGGAAAAATTGAAGGAAGTGGATTAAGTGTCTTGAAATACATTATGGAAACTATTGTCTCCCTTGAACATGGCACCTATTTGCATCTTTTCTTACAGTTGGGTAATCTACTTGTCTCTGAGTCATACCAATTCCTTGTGTCGTCATACTTTTTCATATCATTCGAAGATTTCTCTTATTTCCATCACATTATGTTCTTGGTACTCGTCGAGTCAATGTGTCCAAGTCAGTTGTCATGCCTCATTATGTTCAAGGGAAGTTTCACTTCAAACCATCCATCTGTAATATTATCAATTTCCATTTCCTATGTCAGTCCATACTCATTCAAATCACCGTATTACATCACTTTCCAACATCAGTTTTGTGTCTATGATGGGGGATACATCAAGGCCATCCTTCGACGAGTCTTTTTCTATCTACTTTAGCACATTATCCGAGAATCAGACTTAGAAACCATTTAGTACCTTGGGACCTGCATGCTTCCTTGCTTCCGATAGTAGGTTTACATCATTGACCTTTGATCAGATGATTCCACGAATGTTCGACCTCATCTCATTTATTCACATTCGTTGGAATGTACTAAGGTACCTTAGGAGTCATTGAAATCATTGGTGATTTCCCTCACACTTGTTAACGATTTACATCAATGACCGGTAATCAAGTGGTTTCTACCATGTTTGAAATCAAATCATCTATTCACATGGCTAGATTCGTACTACATCGAGATTGGGACGAATACCTTGGGTTGGGAACTCACTCTGTTATCTGCTTTTCCCAGGATGCGAAGGATATTATTTGAGAATGTTGATATATATATTGTCACAGATCCACATTGTATTGATCCGTGGCTATGTTTTGTCATCTCGTAGCTCCACTGTGTATTTTTCGTGGTTGCAATCAGTTCATGTCATGGAGGTATGGATACACATTGTATCTCTAGTGGCCATATACTTAGTCAGTATTCTCATGGATCCACATTGTATTGGTCGTTGACCATGCTTTGCGTCATCTCGTATTCTGAGTATAGGTATGCCTACCTCGGAAATGAAACATATATTAATATTGTTTGATGATTGTTTGCATCTTCTACTAGGTTATCCCACTCCAACACCATTCCATTAAATCATTTGTAAAGTGTTTTGGCCATCAATTTATCTATTGACCTCACACTTTAGGGTGCATCTATTACACATCAAAATTCCACATTTGTGTTTCACACCCTAAGTGTCGCAAAGTGACATATGCACCTCGGTAAGTGTCACATTCATTGTCACAAGTGTCATATGCACCTTCTCAAGTGTCACATTCAATTTTTAAGTTTTCACCACCCTTTGAAACCATTAAAACAATTGTTCATGACCCCTAAGTCATATGGGAGGAGGAAAACCATCATTTCTAGGTCAAAACACACTTTATCCTTGGAAAATTCGACCCATTTTTGAGAATTTATGAAGGGTGGATCCCCTTGTCCATATTGAGGGTTCACACATGGCACTCCCTCTACCACTATAGGGGAGCACCATTACTAGGGTGGCGCTCTGTCTCTCACTGAGGGGGAGCTCCATTCTTGTTGAGAAAAGAGGGGGATCCCCTCCACCTTATTCTATGGGCCAACTCCTTCAGATTGGATTAGTTTTGTTCGACCCCCATGGTTGGACATCACTTTAGGATATGATACAAGCCTCAAGGATTCATATCCTCAACCATACCCCTCATTTTCTGATAGTTGTTGT
Source organism: Picea engelmannii (assembly GCA_009831015.1). Lineage (NCBI taxonomy): Eukaryota > Viridiplantae > Streptophyta > Pinopsida > Pinales > Pinaceae > Picea > Picea engelmannii. Next base: position 830,843 of record ML781776.1, read on the forward strand.
TCCTTTCAAGACTATATATTGAGGGATTTCCAAGGTGAAAAGAAGGAAGGATTGGAGAATATCAAACCTCTGATCTTAGGGAAGTTTTCAGATATCAAACTTATGATCTTGGTAGAATCATGAAAAGGATAGATGAGGAGAGCTTGGGGAGACTACTGAAACTGCATCAATCATGGTCTGTAAGTATTCTCTTTATGTTCTCATTTAAATATACTTGGCCTATTTCCTTCAAGCTTGTTTATTCTTGCATGTGCTTGTCTACTGTTCCTTCGATCTTTGTAGATGATTTTTTTTGACCTAATCTTGTAGAGTAGGAGTTATTTTCTTCTCTTTTCTACCTATTGCAGGTATCAAGTTTCTCTAAGGATTTTGGAGATCAGGCTCAGATTGGAATCAACAAGGAAAAAATTCAAAACAAGGTACATCACACCCTTTCTCCCTCTCTCTTTCTGATTTGTTTAAATTGAATTCAAAGGAATGTTAGTGTCCATTTGTAGTTTTCTACCTTGGTATTATGGGTCTATAATCCAAGGGAGGTTTCACCTATCAGTAGGGGAAACATTCTGTAACAAAGACCCAATGTCTTCCAGAAGCCAACTAATGTGGTGGATACCGTCGTGATGAACTTGAAGGTGTGGTGATGAGGTGGGTCTCTGTCTGTGCAAGTGGACACTATTGGTTAGGATATCTCTCAGTACTCCATGTTTGCAACCCGAGGGTCTCGAGACTTCATATTCTTAGTTATCCCTAGGAGTTAGGGATAACAAGCATCTTTCTTCAAAATCGATAGTTTTCATAATGGAGTCGTTGGGGAGCTCATCCTCCCAAAGCTTGGATGATTTCTTGATTGTCCATAAATCAACATAACTAACTTGCACCCAAAAATACAATAACATATATTCAAGCCCATATGATTTTCCTTGAATGAGGTTTTCAAGAACCCAATTCATCTTAAACCATTCAACTAGAAATCTACCAAATCTCTTTCCAAGACATGAACTAGACACCTTCTAGTTTCTTATCTTTTCAATGAAATATCATCTTATGTTTTCTGCACACGTGGCCATTATATTTCAATATAGCAAATGATATTTTATGTTTTATTCTATGATGAAAATGTTTCTTGCGAGGGTTCCTATTTCATTTTACATTACAATCTTGTACAATATGTTAAATATTGTCTGATATTGTGAATATTCATGTGAATAAATCATGGTCCTATCTTAGGCCTTTCTTTCATTATGAGTGTTTTGTTTCATGAAATAAACCTGGTCCTTTCTCAGGTTTTATCTTAATTATGTATATTATTCATATAGAGGAGTACCACAAAAACACAAAATGATTATTATTGGTGATGTTTTCTTCAAGACTCAAAACAACCTTAAAGATCAACCAAAACCTAGCCTTTAAGTGTAGAGGCAAGTTCACCAAGGTGACAGTGGGTGGCTTGCCTACCCGTTGCTCCAAGATATCCTTCATAGGGTGGGAATTTCCCTTAACAAAAGTTTGAGCAATAACAGGGACCACTCACAAAAACCAAAGCAAAAACACCAAAAATAAAAAAACCTAAAAACATCTAAAAATAGAAGGCAGGGCTCCACCCCATGAAAAAAAACCATATATCTATATATCTATATATATCATTAGTTGAGATTACCTAAGAAATTTATTATTCCAATCTGAGCTAAGCTATTCAAAGTTTGGAACCGTGATATTTATTGAACAAGACCAATTCAAAAAATAAGCTCACTCAATTAATACAAGGAAGACAAATTTTTGAGGGGCCCTTGATGAGGATTCCCTAGCTTTGACTCTTAGTATTCTAGAAATTGACAATGCAGAAATGAAAAGACAAAGCTATCCACATGGAAAGATCATCTCTTTCTTTCACAAGCATGTCTCTTGATATATATATACACGTGTAGGTATGTGGTGAAGGATTGGAACAATGAAAGAGAGGATGGTGATCCATAACCATTATATCTAGAGAAGATCAATGGTGGAGATGTATTAGTTGTTCGGAATCCGAACAGGATGGCATAAACTTTTGGAATAGGAGTTTCGTAGCGTATGAAGTTTGAAGGAGTTCAATAGAGGATTCCGATACAAGGGGGTATTGGAATTAAATCTAACCTGCCTGATTGAGATTCGATTGACGACGAGGATTAGAAATTGGAATAAGCTCTAGGTATGTTATGGATCATCCATCCCGTGATGATGAAAGATGGGAGATGATTTTCATGAGAAGTTCGATGGTTTGTGGAGAAGCTAAGTCCAAAAGTGTATAATATTGTGGTTCTGAGCATGAGGTTTTATGGAAGACAAAGTTTTAAATTTGGGCGCTAAATTTATGTTCCACATACTGGAGAATTTTGAACTCTGTTGAAAGGGGAGAATTTGTCCCATGAGTTAAATTAGGAGCAGCTGGATCTAAGATGAACATAATTCATTTAAATAGTTCTACACATGTGGGAATAGAAGCCCGAGAAGTCGTCTTTTTGGTATCAGATCTTGCGAGCATGATAAGTGTGGCCAATGAATAGAGATTCAAGACAAGAATGCGAGTGTGAAAGGCCATTAGAGAGGTGGATGCCTTATGTAAAATATGTGCATTATTGTATCATTGATGAATGAAACAACTCTATTTTGAGTGTTATATGGGATTAGTGAATTGTTTCTATGTTAAAGTTGTGTGTACCTAGTTCTCTTTAAGATTGAGTATGAAAGTGTGTGAGGAATTACCTTTTAAAGTATGTATTACAGGGTGTGTGTCGGATTGTGATCAAATCCTTGTATTAGTGAATTATTAATGGTTGTGATCCTCGATCACTGTAGAGATTGATGATCTTGAAGGATTAAAGATAAGTTGAGGCTGAATCTAAGAAAAATATCGAGTTCTGCCTTGTGCATAGATCAAAGAATGGAGTTAAACCCCTTTGTGGGTACCAGGTAATAGCATCCATCATATCCTAAGTACATGTTAATCATGACTGTTGGATTTATAGAGAAAATTCTAAGTGACAATCTCGATCATTGATTACTATTGGATCAATGATCCATATTGTTTGTGCAGGAGATATTCGTGATCATTAGATCAAGAAGAATAGTGATCGTGACCATCGATAGGGTACCCAAAACGTTTTCTCCTATGATGAAGACAAACGATTGAGATTAAATCTTAGATCTAGATCAATGGACAAAAGCAGTCTAATGACTCGGAGTCTGAAACGACAATGAAAAACCTTCGAAATTAGTACATCATTGTAGATCTACTAAAGAGTAATCTGATAGGAAAGGTACAATCAATGAATGAGATGATTGGGGAAGAAGAAGATCGACGGTCCAAGGTGTGTATTCATTCAAAATCCAAAGCGACAATGGGAGGCCTTTGGAGTTATCATTTCAGGGTGCATTAATAAAGGAGACTCCTATGAGGGAGTTCTATCGACAGTGCAGATAGGGTGACAAAAAATAGATCGACGGCTGGGAACGGTCAAGGAATCGAGATCTGAAGCAGTGGCATAACTATTTCAAAGTATGTAATTCAGAGCCAAAGCAACAAAAATACTCTAACAGAGGTCGTGCGATGGACGCCTGAGGTTTGTTCGAGTGATCTAGACAATGGATCTAGAGAGGACAAGTAGCAATGTTTGAATGATTCAAACTTGTTTAATCAACGGTCCATATTGGCAAGGGAAGGTACGAAAAATGGTCAGGATGGATTCAGAGTGACCCTAGTCAAGGGTTAAGGAGAGAACGCATGGAGATATCTCATTTTTTGTCAGAGTAGGACCATCAGAGTCAAGTAGCAAGACATGATTGTGAAAGCAATCCATGGTCTTTCCATGTGGATGGATTGGTCTTTTCATTTCTGCATTGTCAATTTCTAAAATACTAAGAGTCAAAGCTAGGGAATCCTCATCAAGGGCCCCTAAAAAAATTGTCTTCCTTGTATCATTTGAGTGAGCTTCTTTTTTGAATTGGTCTTGTTGGATAAATCTCACTATTCTGAACTTTGAATAACTTAGCTCGGATTGGAAAACTACATTGCTTAGGTAATCCCAACTAAAATCCCTCGGGGTGTCTTGAGCCTCTTCCTTTGCGCATGTATCCTTCTTCCATCCATGTGGATTTAAGAGCCTAAAAGTGCTAGTGACGAGAAGGGGATAACCCCTCCTCCTCTAAATTGCATGAGGCACTCATTGTTCTGACCAAGTTGTGTACACCAACTCACTCATTTTATACTAGGTGGAACAATTGTGAGATAAAAGGTGTGATCCCGATCGAGATAACCTTCATAACCGTATGGTTTACTTGCTTGTCATTAACTAGATTAAAGTCTAAAAATAACACATGGTTAAAGTCTCAAAACTTTCGTTAGTCCATCCAATTTATTGGTAAACTTTATTTTGTAGTCAATTATGTCACTTTCCATAGTTGTAGTAGCCTACTGAAGGGTTGGAATTGCACTTTTAGATCCTAAAATTTATACTCAACCACCCTTTAACGTTCTAGGACCACTTTTTGAACAACTCCAAGAAAGTCCAAGCTTGTTTTCAAGCCATCTAAGGAACAAACAATTTTTTGTTCATAATTTCCATCCATATTAAATTGCATAGCTATAGATTTACTAAGCCTTTTTTACTCTTAAAGTTTAGTAATTTTGCATAAGCCATTTACTAGATAATTTTTTTGACCCCGATTAGCTAAAAATCAACAAGCTCATTTTCACCCCCCCATCCACAAAAACCAACCCCAGGCCTTTTTGACCCTCCAAGGAGTTGAGAGAGGATGATACCCAGGATGGATGGTTCTAATAGGTCTTGTACAAAATTCCCTCACCTCTCCTTCTTCCCCTTTTCACCTCCTTAGACACATGACCATATGAGGTGCAGGTAGTCTCTGTGTTGAGATCCCAAACAGGTTGTAACCAAATTCACTGTCGGATAAGTGGGATCCATCTCAAAGAACAATTTTTTCTTAGAACACATCTCTTTTCTGGTGACTCCATTGAGGACACTTGCAAACCCATTTTTCATTTTATTTTATCCCAAACTTTACTAAGGATCGAACCCAAAATCTTTGGTTTCTCTTCTTCATGCTACTTATCCTAGTTATTTCCCCCCACCTTTTGACACAGAAACACAAGACAAGGTCATCAAGCAATTCATTGAATTTCTTTGGTGGATGTTATAGTTCAATTCCCCTTTTAATTTCCATTAGATTAGGGATCCATACATACCATCGAGTTTTCTTTCTCATGCATTGTTCCTTTATTATATCATTTCACTTCATTTTGATAACATCTTCCTTCGGTACAAGTACTTCGCAATCCATAGAGTTGAGAAATTAATCATCTGACATAAGTCACAAAATGTTGACTTCATTCCTCATTTATATCACATCATGTTTTTTCCATGGCAATACTCTTTTCCCCTAAACCTAAGGGAATATTTGCATGGTTTACCTAGGATTGGCCATGTGTTGATGTCGTGTTTCCATGGTGATGGACATGTTGAAGCCACAAATCATATCCACCACTTCTTTAATGTTTTTCCTATCATACCTATACTTCATGAGGATGTATCTATTAGAATGTTTGTTCAAACATTAGAGGGAGAAGTTTCTCAATGGTTCCATACCATTCAAACATTCTCCATAGCCAATTGGGAATCTTTGGAAACACTCTTCACRGAACAATATGGACATAGTAAGGACACAATTTATTCACATGTCACACTTGATGAAAATAGAACTRTTACAGAGCCCAGTTTTAGAGAACACGAGGATTCATATGTGCTTAACCTTGTTAAAAATATGAATGAACAATTGTCAACCATATGAAGAAATGATTACCATGATAATGATGATGGTGGGTTGTCTTMTGATGAGCTAGGAAATTTTCATTCGCACGTAATTTATTTTCCATTTTGTCAAGACAACCATGATCGAGGGAAATGCCATCACTATCAGAGGAATTTGGATTTGACAACCCAAAATTCCACCTCCACTACCAATGAATGTGAATTAACATGCACATCTAAATTCTCACCTCCAGAATCTAGTTAGTGTTCTTTCTACCATGAAAGACATAATCCATTACATTGAAGGTAATATATGAGAAATATAGAGTTATCAATTCCTTGTGATGCCCCTCTAATTATTGAATATGAAATTTGGAATGTTCCTCAATACATAAAAGAACCAATCTATTAAGAATCTACCATTATGCGAGAAGATGAATCTACCTACACATTGGTTGTGGCCAACGAGAACGAGGACTCAATTGAAATTAATACATGGCCTTCCCCATTCACACATATATTGTTGTAGAGTTGGATTATGAGAGTGATTTTGTTCTTGCTTCACCACCTCTACTTTCTGCCATTGATAATATCATAGGTATGGTTTCCTTGTGTAAAGTTCTTTTGATTTCTTATGTCCCTTTGTACGAATTTTCCAAAAGTGGTGAGGGCACATCACAAGCATTGTTAGTGCTTGTTGATGAAGAGTAGGAACCTTCCCTTCTACCTTCATGTGACATATTTGATGATGTTTCTACAGATTCTGATATCATGCCTTTTAAATTCTTTGACAATGATGAGTCTCCCATACCAACCATGAGAGATAACTTCCAACATAAGAGTGATACCATCTCTACCAAGGTTGAGAATGTAACTATTTAAGACATAAAGCCAAACAAGATCATTAATGATATCTCATTCCGTGGAAAATTAGAAAAGGAAGAAAAACAATGTGTCCAAAGCAATCCATGTTGTCATATTGATTTTCCTATCTCTCAACATCAACAAGTCATTGTGTCCATGTGTCATAATGGAGTTTGTAATGAAGGGTCACCTCAATTTTTAGATGTTTGTCAACATGAAACTTACAATAATATCACTATTCTCTATGAATGTCCTTATGACTACATTCCTTTCCCTTGATATTTCTACTAGGATGAACATTCATCTTATCATTCAAGCAACATCCTATCTAAACTATGTTGGAATATTCACCAATATTGAGAGGGGGGGTTGAATCAGTATTGAGCACTCTTTACCACTTTTAATCACAATGTGTAAGCATTTAAGATATCAACAATTTATCACTTATAATTGCATTCAAGATACCATAAACATATAACCATAAATACACATGTTGGGCATACATTTTGAATAACTAAGTTTGGAAGAGCGCACACAAAAGCGGAAAATGGAGCAGTTTGTGGGGTCAAAGCAGAAGTCAGAGCGCGCACAAAAGCAGGAAGAATAATGGTTATGCATGAAAACACAATATGCAGGGGAAAAATAAGGAAAAACAACATGCAGACGAAAAAAAAAGGAAAAACAACATGCTGGCAAAAAAGAAGGAAAACAACTAGGACATATTAGGGTTTTGGGATAAACTATTAGGGTTCTAAGCCCTAACTCTATGTATAAATATGTAATCGGTTGGGGAATAATAGGTTGTTGAGAGTAAGATATTAGGTTGCGTATGAGTGAGAATCCTTACTGGAGGTTTTGGAGAGGTTTTGCAGAGAGAGAGAGAGGCGTGCACTGCAGAGTGGCTAGGCTAGATTAAGTATGGATAACTATACCACGATGTATCTATTGTAAGCGTAGTGCACATGCCTGAGGTGATTAATGCATGAAGATTAATATAGAAGCCAAATGTTGTGGATGTAGCCCAAGGATTGGGTGAACCATGTTAAAATCTGTGTCTTTATGTGTTGTGTTGATGTGATTGTTCATGGGTGTTCTGTTTATGTAGGATTAGTATAGATCTGTTTACTATATTATTGATGTGTAGTGATAATGAATGATACAGTGGGTTACTTATGTTTCAATATATGTTATAAGGGTTATGCACAATAGAGTTTGTTAACTAATCAAAGGATATGACTAAAGGTATTTCACACATGGTGGATAAATAGTAATGGATATGATGATAGCCTCACATCCCCTCATCCATGTAGAAACTTGGTTCATGCAACCTAGTAGATGCCTTAGGGGAGACTTCATTTTCATGCAAGTGATGTGGAAAGGGTCGGTATCTAAAGGGATTTTTTGGTTGAATAAACTAAACCTAGGGTCTTATAACCGCGCACCAACAAATGGTTTCGTTGTTGGGACCCAGAATCTGTAATTGAGGGAATGTTTTGGAGTCCGACTAATAAAAAGATCATTGAATGGTTGGAAAGAAAGGAGTGAGAATTTTCCCAAGGAGAGAATAGAAACCCTTGGATGAGCGATGAACAATGGTTGCAAAGGTATGTGTTCACAGATATGCATGAGATTTTCTTTCGTGAATTTTCGATTATTTTGACTAAATGGTTAGAAATATTAGTGGAGAATACCGGAAGATACCGTACTGCAGCGCCGAGGAACTAGACCCATGAGTTGGTAAGAAAATTGAATTTTGTAAGTAATACTACTTCTAACGCAGTCGATTTATAGCATACTGGGGGGTTATATGACCGAATTTGTAGTAGATTGTACCCAATCATATAGTGTTGCATAGAGGGATTTCTTTAAGGGTTCACGTAGAAGGTTTATGAAAGCATTAGATACCTGGATAAAGATGTTGTTGTACAAAAAATGTGTGATGATGATGGAATTTGACTGCTAAGGGGATTCATGCACATAAGGTTAAATGGGATGACCAGGGGATATTCTGAAGGTAGGAAGGAATGACGAAATAAATAACTAAGGAAGGGAGGGACTAAGGATCCAAAGAAACAAGGAAGGAATATAAGAAGAAGAAGATGAGTTTGGATTATTGCACAATGGAAGAAGGTACAAGAGGTTGAAGAATGGGGCTAAGGAAGGAGATCCACTTAGTGAGTATGAGAGGRGAGTACCCTACATAATAGTCCAGATCATAGAAATACCACACCCAGAAGGAGAGGAAGAGGATTCTCAGTTCAGTCCTATAATAGAAGATTCGTTAATCCCTACTYAGGTTGGATCTTGTGTCGACTCCACAACCCCGTGTGCGTCACCTAGATTTGAGATAGCATATGAGTATTTTTCAAAATCACTTATAGTTAGTAGAGGAAGACAAAGTAATAATAGCCAGAGAAGTAGAAGTAGTACATCAARTCAAAATCAACCAACATCACCAGGGGGAGGTACTACACAAAACACCATGCCAGGGTTTGACAACACATTGAGAATGCCTAAGTTTCAGGGTGTTGGGTGGGAGGACCCAGAAAACCATCTATTTTCATGTGAGACAATTTGGGTTGCGAAGAATGTCCAAGATGAGGTGACAAACATTGTACAATTGGAAACAACGTTTAGAGGCCACGCATTAGTATGTTACATGAAATTGCAAAGTACTACACCAGTAGTTCAAGCAAGGACACTGGTACAAATTCGACAAGCATTATTGAAAGGGTTTAAGAAGCCAAAGTTTGAGTCACAATACATCATAGAATTGAAGGAAATCAAACAAGTGTAGACTGAGTCAGTGTGGGTTGAACATGATCAAATATTTAAGGATTTGATGGGTAGGTTGACATTTCAAATTCCTGATCAACAACACAGAGAATGATTTCTTGCAGGATTATTGCCACACGTTCATTTCCCATTGATACACTAGAAGGTTGCGTCGCAGCCTGAAGCCTTGGAGATTGCAATGAACTTGGAAGCATCTCTTGTAGGAGATGGTGGGGAGATGGCTCAAGTCCAGAAACAATTAGCTTCCTTGACAATCCAACTAGAAGAACCGACGAAAGGAAAAGAGAAGCGAGAAATTTTTTGGTGTACCAAGTGTAGGATTGAATGCCACCATAAGGAAGAATTCCCAGCCTTTGCACAATATTTGGCAACTGGAGCACTGAACCCATTAACAAGAGGGGGGTATTTCGAAATATGAAATACATGGGGACATCATCCTCCCAATTTCCCTATGCTGCAGAAATACAAGAGTATGCCAAGGAATCTATTTTGTAACCTTTGCAAGTCAGTAGGGCACAACGAGAAGGATTGTCATGCATTGTATTTGATGATAGAACACACTTCATATATGTATATAATTCAAGAGGAAAATTTTGAGATAGAAGGATTTGATCCATAGTATAATAGTCAGAGAGGATTTAATCTAGGAAGCCAAGGAGGATTTGGTAGAGGTCGAGGCAAACAAAGTTTAGGTAGAGGAGGTAGAGGCACAATAAATGCTACAATTGTAATAAACTAGGACACTTAGCTCGTGACTTCCCAAATCCTTGTACAACCTGCATGTATTGTAGAGCACTAGAGCATGCGACAAAAGATTGTCCTCAATTACTTGCGAAGTGGCAGGTAAGAGGGAATCAAAACCATAACCCAAATAAGAATGTACAAAAGATATTAGTAGAGATACGTGGTGAAGGACCAAAAATAGTAGCTGTCATGCCCGAAGGAGCTAAAATAAGAGCTGACACGGAAAACAAAGGGAGGAAGAGTGGGCAATGGGTGAGGAAATCAAAAGGACCTATGCCGACATTTGACCCAAAACATGAAAAAGTGACATATCAAAAGATAAGGAATGAGATACTAGGACCAGATTGGATAGTATCAACATCATCTGCAACCTCTGTGGTTGAAATGACTTTGATATATGATCGTACTACCCCAGAAAGGCCCCTTGAAAAGGTAAGTTCTTTGAAATAATTTATGAAAATTTGCTTAGCATTGATGAAAGATGAAACTGCATTGAATGCATTGCACAAAACGATTGATCATTGTGCCCAAGAAAGGGAATTCCATACCGCGTAGAGGGTAGTCAATCAGGTACTGTGCAAAAAGAGGATGAGTGACGAGTTCAAGTTAAGTGCACAGATTGGGGAGTATGACATGGACCAAGTCATTTTAGACTTGGGTTCTGATGTAAATGTTTTTCTGAAGAAAACATGGGAAATGATGGGGAAGCCAAAATTGATTTGGTCTACTGTCTAGTTAAGATTGGAGAACCAACACAATATAGTACTGATTGGTCGATTGTTAAGGGTACCTATGAATATAGATGGGGTACACGATATAGAATATTTTGATGTCATCAAGATCATGGATGATAGTCGGCCATATCCAACACTAATGGGGCTTGAATGGGCCTTTGGAAATCATGTAATTATTAATATTAAGAAAAGGGAAATGATATTTGAAGTACAGAACTTGAAGGTTACCGCACCATTAGATCCGACAAAGGGAAAGAGGCATATCGAGCCAGCTAAAGGGAACAAAATTGATAACCTATATAATATGATTGCGTGAATTGATGACTACGTTAATCTGATTGCAGATGGCACCCTAAGTTGGAGAAGCATTAGCTCATGTGCGTTAGATTCAGAGGAAGGACTAGCACATTGTCAATAAAGGATGTATGAAGTATCAACCAAATGGTGTGCCCACATTACTCGATCATGAGTTGGAATAGAGTTATGTGACCCACCCAAGTATGATGGTTTGAATGATATAAACTCTCTTGTAAAGCTACTTGAGTTGAAGATACCTGAACAACAAATATTGTTAGCGTTAGATTTTATCTTGAAAGCCACTCCATCCAGATGATGGGATGCACATAAAGAAGGAATAAAAGACTAGAAGGAGTGTAGAAGATTGATGCAAGTTAGATTTGGTACCGAGGCTAAGTATATTGCGTATAAATATGCAGGAGAAAGTGACCCGATAGATCATATTACACAATGTAGAAACATATGGAGTCTAATACCGAAGAAGGAATGGACGCATAAGTTCATACATACATTTGATACGATCCCTAAGAACTGGTACTTGTAACTAGAAATGCGTAGAGAAACCACCGATTAAGATGGGCTAAATCAAAGGTTTAAGATAACATTTACTTTTGAAGATGAATCTGCATTAATAGATATAACTTTGCAGGCCATTAGAAACAAGATTTTTTTGGAAGAAGGGCCAATGGATGTATCACCTATGTGTAGTGCGCATAGAGCTTCTGTGACTATTCATGAGTTACTAGAATGCTATAATGTTGCTCAAGAATATCGAGATGAGGAGAATCCAAGAAATATAAAAATACCTGAAACTGAGGGGAAACACATTGTGGATGGTCTAGAGCTTGAATCTGCTACATATGCACAACCACTAAGGACACGAAAGGAAAATATTGGGACACAAGAGAATCCAAAGTTCGTGTAGATAAGAGACTACTGGAATGATGAAATTGTGGAAAAAAATGCAGACTTACTGCATGAGTATCATTATCTAATCCCAACCACGTTTTCATAAATGAAAGGGATAGTTGGTGAGCTAGGAGAAATGAAGATCCCTTTGAAACTAGATGCTAATCCAATAAGACAAAGACCCTATAGACCGAATTCAAAGTATAAAGAGAAGGTAAAGGCAGAGATAGACAGAGTGTTATAAGCAAGAATTATTGAACAAGTGGTGGAATTAGAATGGATAAGTCCAATCATAGTACAAGATAAGAAAACACGGGGAATACAAATTTGTGTAGACCTAAGAAATCTAAATAGAAGCAATGGTGGCTAGAGGTCGATCTAAAGAAAGAGGGAAAAGTCAAAGAGGTACATCAAGATCTAAGTCAAAAGGTAAGAAGAGTAAGTTAAAATGTTGGTATTGTAACAAATCAGGGCATCTCAAGAAGGATTGTTGGAAAAGACAACACGCATCCAAAGAGGACTCCACAAAGGAAGAAAATTCAACTTAAACAAGTTCAGGTATGGTTGATGAGGTATTATCTACTTGTAATTTTTCACAACATCATCAGGATTGGTTGATAGACTTTGGTGCTTCCCATCATACGTGTCTTCATAGAAATTGGTTCTCAACTTACCAATCTATTGATGACGGTGTTGTTTTTATGGGAAATGATTTTTATTTCAAAACTATTGGGATTGGTAGCATCAGGGTTTAAATGTATGATGGTATTGTAAGAACATTAACAAAGGTGAGGCATGTACCTGAGCTTAGAAAGAACCTAATATCTTTGGGAGTTCTAGATTATAATGGTTATAAATGTACATTTCAAGGTGGAGTATTGACAATGTCCAAATGGATATTAGTAGTTATGAAGGCTAAAAGGATCGGGAATCTTTATCAGCTAGAAGGAAGAACTAAAATAATTCAAGCAATGATAGTATTTGAAGGTGAAAGTGTCTCTACTTATTTATGACATCAACGTTTGGGTCATATGAGCGAGAAAGGGCTTAAGGTACTGGTAGACCGTAAGTTACTTCCAAGCTTAAAATCTCTGAATTTGAATTTCTGCAAGCATTGTATTTATGGAAAACAATGTAGACATAAGTTTAAAATAGAAAGATGTATTAGTAGAGTTATCCTTGATTATATCCATTCATATGTTTGGGGAGCATCTCCTAAAGTTTATTTTGGAGGATCGTCATATTTTGTAACATTTATAGATGATTACTCTAGAAAGGTGTGGATCTATTTACTTAAAATAAAATATGATGTACTTAATGCTTTTAAGCAATTTAGAGATTTGGTTGAAAAGAGCATTGGTAGGTCAATCAAATATTTGAGAACTGATAATGGAGGTGAGTTCACATCATTGGAATTTGAAAATTATTGCAAGGAAGTTGGGATTGAAAGGCATATAACCACAATTTGTACGCCTCAACAAAATAGTGTTGTTGAACGCATGAATAAGACTCTTCTAGAGAGAGAAAGGAGCATGCTCAATAATGCCAAGTTGCAACAGGAATTGTGGGAAGAAGCAATTATTACAACATGTTATTTAGTAAATCGATCACCATCAACTGCAATAGACTGTAAGATTCCAGAAGAGGTGTGGACAGGTCACCCTTTTGATTATTCAAATCTTAAAATTTTTGGTTGTGAGGCCTATGCTCTTATTCCTGAGCATCAGTGTTCTAAGTTAGATCCCAAACAAAAAAGGTATGACTTTGTTGGGTATGGTGATGGAGTTAAGGGATATATATTGTGCGATCCTACTACCCATAAAATCATCATTAACAGGTATACATTTGTATTTGATGAATTGTCACTCATTAAATTAGGTGTAGATGTTGAAATGAAACAAACAAAAGTACCAAAAATTTAGCAAATTCAACAAATTTAGTTGGAGGCTCTATCATCTATGGGAGAGGAGGAGCATGAATATGTTCATGAAGAAACTCTTACAAAAGAATATGAGGATACATAAACTTTCCAAGAAATTGATAAAATGTCGCAACAATCTCTACGGAGATCTACACGGGTCATACATTTTCCTAAGAGTTATGAAGATGATGCTTCATCATTTTCTTTTATTTATAATGACGGAGAACCTAGTTGCTATCAGGAAGCCATGGAGGTATCTGATAGAGCTAAATGGAAAGTAGCAATGAAAGAATAAATGGATTCCTTAGAGAGGAATAAAACATGGGACCTGATAGAACTTCCAAAGGACATGAAAGTTGTCAGTTGCAAGTGGGTTTACAAATTGAACAAAGGTGTTGATGATAAAGTTGAAAAGTACAAAGTAAGACTGGTAGCAAAAGTGTATTCTCAAAAGGAAGGTATTTATTTGCATGAAATTTTTTCACCAGTTGTTAAGCTTATTTCAATTTGTGAACTATGTTAGCACTGGTTGCTTTACTTCATCTTGAGTTAGAGAAGCTAGATGTTAAAAAAAAAAATTTACATGGAGATTTGGATGAGGAAATACATATGGAACAACCATAAGAGTTTTTTCAGGATCACAATAAAATGTTTGTTTGCAAACTCAAGAAGTCATTGTATGGCCTAAAGCAGTCTCCCAGCCTCCAGGCAATGGTACACGAAGTTTGATTCCTTCATGGTGAGCCACAACTTTACAAGAAGTGAGTATGACCATTGTGTTTACTTTAAAAAGTTTGAAAATGGCATATTCATTATTTTGGTGTTATATGTTGATGATATGCTTGTAGAAAGCAAAAACATGGTCGAAATCAACAGGTTAAAGGATTAATTGACTAGGACTTTTGATATGAAGGATCTAGGAGAAACAAAACAAATTTTGGGCATGGAAATACATAGAGACAGGAAAAATGGTCAGTTGTGGTTATCACAACAGAAGTATGTGGATAAAATACTTATGCGGTTCAGAATGAATAATGTGAAACCAACATAAATCCCTTTGGCTTCCCATTTCAAGATTTCTTCAAGTTTATGTCCAAGTAATGATGAAGAAAATGAGTATATGTCTCGTGCACCATATGCTAATGTAGTATGGAGTTTGATGTATGCGATGGTAAGTACTAGGCCAGATATTTCACATGCAATTGGTGTTGTCAGTAGATACATGGAAAATCCAGGTAAAGAGCATTGCGAAATAGTGAAATTGGTGCTTCGGTATCTTAGGGGAAAAATTAATTATTGTACCACCTATAATGGTTGCAGTGATTTCGTCTGTGGTTATGTTGATTCATATTTTGCAGGTGACTTGGACAAAAGGAGATCTACTTCAGGATATGTCTTTACTCTTGTAGGTGGACCTGTTAGTTGGATGTGAAAGCTTCAAAACATAGTTTCTTTATCCACTACTAAGGAAGAATATATAGTTGCCTCACATGATTGCAAGGAGGCAATTTGGTTAAAAGGTTTGTTCGGTGAGTTTGGAAGGATGTAGGACAAGGTGAAAGTATTATGTGATAGTCAAAGTGCTATTCATTTGGCTAGAAATCCAACTTATCACAGTAAGACAAAGCATATTTCTATTAAATACCATTTTCTCAGATAGATTATTGATGAAGGTGGAGTGGCTCTGGAAAAAGGTCCATACACAAGAAAATTGTGCAAACATGTTCACGAAACTAGTATAATTAGAGAAGTTGTGTTGGTGTTTGACTTCTCTTGGCTTGTAGGAAAGGTGATGAATAAATTTGGGCATGATATATTAGGTAAATTGTTGTCAAGGTGTAGATTGTTGAAACATGCCAACTAATTTCCCACGAATTGGATATGGGTGGATTTCTTGGCTCCTATTATTCTGCCTTCAGTTGAGACAAAATCAACTCAAAATGAAATATGGATAGGTGCACATTAAATTGTTCAGTTTTGTGTAACTGTGGGAGAGATGCTAAAAATCTATGTAAGCCCATAGAGGAAAATAGAGTGTGTGAGAGATTGTTGTAACCTTGTTTGGCCGTTGTAATTCTCCCTTGAACAATAAGAATACCGATTATCATTTCCATGTTGATGTTTCCCTTTTTGTTCTTTGTGTGATTTTTGTTGTCTTTTGTTAATTTTTTCCATTGAATCTATTTGTGTTTCTGCTTCTGCTGCACAACACAAAGTCGAATGCATCCAAAAGAGAGGAAAGAATAAGGAAGGACAAAGAAGATAAATGGAAGAATAAACAAATGGTTTGACTTAGACTTATGCACCCGAATTGTGATATTTAAGGGGAAGATATACGTTTTCTTCTACAATGATGTATGCACTATTAAATACAATATTAGCTAAATGTTAACACTTAACAAAAGTGATGATGGTTATATTGACTTTAATTCAACGAACCACCACAGTCAAGTTTTTTTTTTTTTTTTGGGAGAAAGAAAGTAAATAAAAATTAAAATTGTGAGAGAGGATGAATACTAAGATGGATTGACTTATCTTTTAGGGTTATCTCAAATAGTTTAAAGTTAGACTCAATGGATTAAGAGTTATCTCAATTATTCTAGAGTTAATAGAGAGAAGTCAGTCATATACAAACCATATACAAACACTATGTATCAAATCAAATGTTCAAAAATTTTTATATCAACAATTTTGATTTGGGTTTAATATTAAATAAGTTCAAATTTTTATCTTAGTTTGAATTTAATGATTTTTGGAGTTAAAATTGCCATAAAATCCATAGAAATTATAGATTCTTATTATATACATAATTTACAACGTTCAAAATCTATTGTATATAAATTATTTAATTTATAAATTTTATAAAAGAAACAAGTTTATCAATTTTTCATATTTTTTTTAATTAATTTTCTTTTTTATTATTTTCATAAATTTTTAATTTAATTTATTTTTATTATTTTCTTAAAAAAATTAAAATTACAATTTTATCAAATTTCCATTAAAATATTTTTAGTTTATTTTATTTCCTAGACTTTATCGTGCTCTTTAATATTTAATATTTTATACATTGCCAATTTCATTTCATAAATGATTTACTATTTCTATATAGTATGAGCTATGGTGCTTAATGTAAAAACAGATTCATAAACATTTTATACATGTTCATTTCATAAATAGATTCATGGTTTTAGGTAGTTCGACGCATGGTGCTTATTGCTTTCGGAGAAGGCCCAAGGCAGAGAATACTTTTGACCAACTAAATGGCCTTAGCTTTCTCGAATTATATATTTTCAAATTGTAATTTGGAACATTTAAATTAATTTAGAATATGCTAAAACTAGAAGGTGTAATTAGCCATTATAGAAATGGTAAAATAATTAATTTTGGAATTTCCATAAAATTTAATGACAAAATAGTTTTAAATTTTTTTTTTCATCAAAACTGTAATATGTATGGAATTTTAAAAATCCAAATTATTTTAAGTAGACACTCTATCCATCATCAAAACATAAAAAATTGATAAGTTGTAAAAAAATATTAAATATTTAAATATAAAATAATGAATACTATATAAATACAGATTAAAGAGAGTTACAATTAAATAATAAATTGATTGACATTAAGTAAATAGTTGCCTAAACATCAACTAAAAATGTGGAGTAGGGCGTTTTAGCTGGAGGTTATCGGAGTAGGCTAACTCGGGAGAAATTAGACCTGCTTTTCATGCAAACAAATGGGCTTGAATTCGACCAGATTTCCAGGGGTAGCCTGAGTTTCACACAATCAAAATTCCATGCATTTCAAAAACCTTACCCCAAGGATTTTGCCCCATTTTAAACCAACCCAGATGCTAAGAAAATCGATCATAGGAAGCTCAACCCATGGACTTGGTTGCTAATTACATCTAACACTTTTGCTTTGGCTTTAATGTTCTCATTTATTTATTTAATAAAGAGATAGTGTGATCAACTTGGCCGTAATAGGTTGGATATTCATCATTTTGAGAGATTTTCGAATGTCTCATCAATTTTGTTTCTCTTTTTTAGGGTCCTAGTAATGGCTATGTTTCTACCTCATATATATAGTGAGAAAATTTGTTGAAATTTAGTTGTTAATTAATGTTGGAATAGTTATTAGTAGTTGCTACTCATCACCTTTATTCAAGGAAAACAATGCCACTTGGAATAATATGTTGGTGAATAACCTATTGGTGATCTAGAAGGGGAATTTTTTTTACTCTGAGATGCCTCTAGATCTTGGGCCATTAATCCATTTCCTTACATACGAGGAAAACAAGCTCTTAGCAAAGAAAGACAATCTCTTAGCCAAAGAGAACCAGTTATATGTCATATGTCCCTACTATATATGCCTATATCTTGTTTTTCCAAAAAAGATATAAAATTTATTTAATAGATATACATATTTTGAGATGTTATAATAAGTATTATAAATAGATACTAATTGATTTGGCGTTTCTTACATGATTTGAGAGGATATTTTGGAATAGTTATTATTCCTTGTTTTTTAATGCTTTAAAGACTCTTTGAATCAGTTTGTCGTGGTTTTTATTTTTATTTTGCAGGTTAATAGATGCACTTTTTTACCTTTTACCTTAAGTTTTGGTTCAAAATATACGAGAAACTTTATGTTTACCAATCAACATCTTTGAAGTCTTGTTTGGCCTCATATCAAGGCACATAACAATTTTATTGAAATTTCAGGTTTTAAACGTAGGAATCTAGAGAGACATTTATTTTATATATTGCAAGGTGAATTAATGCTAATCTTCATGTTAACATTAATTGGATTAAATACTGTTTCTACCCATTGGAATAAAATTGTTTCTATACATTCTTAGTTTTATTTGAAACTATCAATTCTACCTTGCCTAGTGATGCTCCATGTATACCTATTATTGTCTTCATTGCATCTCTATTGGTGGCACTTAACATGCAAATAAAATAACCATTCTCCATTTATGGAGAGCTCGGCACCTTCTTCCTTCCATTTATGGAATATATTGTTTTTTCCTTGACTTCTACAACATAATAGCCAAGACAAAAGGAAGCACTTGAGAGTGTCACCTATGTAAAAGCATTGATATACATAGCATACCTCTATTTTGTTTTCATGGATTATATGGTTGTACAATTCCAGTCATGAATCTTCCCTAGCCATAGTGTCTAGATCTTGATCTACATCGTTACCCATATTAGCTTTCAAAAACATCATACCACTACATCAAGTTCAGGCCAGCCTTTGCTCCTACTCCTTTGAATGTTGTTGGCGTGCAATGGGAAAACTCGGGCTTCAACATTAAATCACCAACAAATCCCAAGATACCAGCCCATTCGACATCACCCATAAGTAGGTGAAGTCTCACCCGAGGTACCTATGGGGACTGTAGGAACCGAGTTTCCACAGTCATGGGGGGATATGAGGCATTCATCCTTATTGTTTACTTAACATTCATTCATATATCCCGTGCGCGAACTCATAACAACATAATAACATATGATGAATTCATCCTAATTAACCATTCAACAAGTGTGTGAAACCCTTATATTCATATTAACCATTAAGAATATACTAGATGTGCACAATAAACAAAATAAACCAAGACATCAAGACACATATATTTAACGTGGTTCACCAAAAAATGGGCTACATCCACAATGACTGGCTTCTTGTATTATTCATTCATCTTCAATTCTTACATTGATAGGTGTGCACTGTGCTCACACAAAAATCTTCAGTTAAAACCCAAACCTGCCCAAGATGTTCTATGATGTAGTGCACACATACCTCTCGAGTGATATTCAACTCAACTCATACTCATCAACTAGAAAAACACTATTCATTTCCCAAAAACCAACTCAAATCACTCTAAATTGTCCTGCCAAAGATCTCTAACTCTAGTGTTACTTTTTACCCAAAACCCATACATATTTATACATATACATTGGGGCTTATCCCGTTACAATGTGGAAAAAATGTCCCAAAACTCCTAACTAACTTCCACCTTCCGCGTGTTGGCTTCCGAAAATGTGCTAACTTTCTTCTTCCAGGGCTTCTTGTAGACTTATTCAAAGTGTCTTCCCGTGAGGGCCATGCTTAAATCTATGCCATAACAAGACCACTTTGGAGACTTCAAATACACCCATCACTTCTAGAAGCTTCCAAACTTGCTTCGGGGCTTCTTCTAGGATTGACATCAATGACAACCAATTTTTCAACAATCTCCCCCTCTGGCATTGATGGAAACACTCATACTCCCCATGTGACCATTGTTCCCCCTGTCTTCATGCTTTTGTTCTTTCTCTCCCCCTTCGACATCAATGATAAACTTCTCTAACAATATACCTTATTTTGACAATCTATCTCCTCCTTTCTTCATGATTCTGATATTTCTCTCATGTTTTTGTTCTTTCTCTCCCCCTGTATTCTTTGCAACATGTCATGTAGATCAATGTGGGGCTTCCTGTATATGCTTCTTTTCCTCTCTTCTAGGACTTATTGTCCATTGGTACTTCCTGGTGTAATCCATTGATGTATATTGAAAGCATTCATGTCAAATTTCCTTCATCACTCAACTTCAAAACTTCATGTCTTGTCATGTCTTCATTGAACTAACATCAATGACATAATCATTCAATAATATCCCCCTGACAGTATAACTCATTCTGACAGTTTCTATCCCCATGTATTGTTGTACCTCTCATGGATTGCCAGCTTCCTGTGACTAGCTGGTTCCACTTGTCAATATGCTTCTTGTTGGATTACTAAGAGGGGGGGTGAATCAATAATAGAGCAGTTGAATCCTTGAATCAATGTAGCATTATCATACACTAGTTTCAAAGTAAATAAACAATAAAAAAATGAGAAATCACATACACACTACACCAGTGCTTTTACGTGGAAACCCAAAGCGGGAGAAAACCAATGAATGATTTTTCTTATATGTCTTTAAGAATTAAATTCATTGGAAGCACCAAATTCTTTTGTTTTCTAGCTGCAACTAGAAGGAGGCTCCAACCCCCTAGTTTCTCAGGATACAACCTGAGGGAAGCTCCAACTCCCCAATTCTCTAGCTACAACTAGAAGGAGGCTACAACCCCCTATGTTCTCCGACTACAACTAGAAGGTGGCTACTGTTATCACTGAAATTTCGTCCGCACATGGTTACAAGAACTTAGCATCGTCAAA
>ML781776.1:875792-895149 GCA_009831015.1 Picea engelmannii
TCCCAAGTGGTCTCGACCCCATATATTCCAGAATCCTCTATGGAACTGTGCTCCCAGTAAGTTTCCCACCAATGTTTGACATGGGGGAGAGGCTTAAGGAGTGTGAAGATGATCTTTTCTCTGTTAGAAAAATTATGAACAGAAAAATAACCTTCTAAAAAATTTAACCATTTGTCCAGGGCATTCACATCTATATGACCTTCAAATATAGGAATATCAAATTTGAATTGTACCTTGAAAGGTGAGGTGCTTCCAAAGTGGCCACTTGATGAAGATGCACCTGATACTATCAGAAGGCGTTGAAGGATGTGGGAAAAATTATCCATCATTTCATCCCTTTGTCGCCTGAGAGATTGCTCAAACAATATATTGATAGAATCGTTTGTTGTGTCATTTTTCTTTTCTTTCGCCATTGAGGTTTTCTTGGGTGTGCGAGAGTGATTTTCCTCAAGAGAGACAAGCTCAAGACCCAACTTGCTATACTCAGACCTCGTCGGGGACATGCACTGAAAAACGATCAAGATAAGCCTACTCTGATACCACTGATCCAGATTTTATGAGAAGAACAATGTGAATATATATTATTAAAATATGCCTAACACAAAATAATAGAGATACAATAAAACTAGTTTTCTATTCAATAAGGAAATAAGATGAAATTGTAAAATGCAGCAGAAAACAAGCTTGCTGGAATGGTGGCGGCTTATCTCTGAGAAGAGATGTGACGACTGTGATCATTCACAAGAAGATGATTTTACAATGAGGCTCCAAAGGCCCTTTTATCATAAATAAAATCCAAAACTCTAACCCTGGAAGATGAAATGCCAACTGTTTTGTGGACCCCGTTTTGGGTAGTTTGGTGTATCAACTTCGCGGGGGTGTAACTTTGGTATACGATCTCCGTTTGGGGCGCACGGTAACTCGTTGGAAAGGTATAGTCTAGGATATTATTTTTTTGGGATCAATCAAAGCCTTCAGCTGTCATTGAGAAGCTCTATCCCAAAAAACCTTCATTTAGGCCCTCAAAACGGCCCTAGAAGTTAAAAACTGCTAAAAATAATAAATTACCAAAATTGCCATAAATCTGTTTTGAGCTAGTTGGAAAAGGTGGGTGGCCACCGATATCCACCTAGATCAATCCTCCCTCCTTAGGAAGCAATGGTATCCATTGCATTGAGTGCCCATAGGATAGGGAAAAGCATTTGCTAAATTTGCATCTTGATGAGCTGCTTGCCTTGTTGGAGAAGTTGCGTTGCTTAGCTTGTTGAAGGTTTTCACGAACCTGTGGCTAGAAGGGTTGGACCTTTTTAACCAGTCTAACTAAATGAGATGCTTGTGTGCATAAGGAATATTTACACTTTGCTGCAATCTTGTCGACCTTCTTCTGTTGGATAGGAGGTGCTTGGACTGAGGCTGCAATGGTGTTCTTCTGTTCACGCTTTGAACAAACTGTGAAGAAGATGAATTTTGTAGTATGAGATACTACCTTGCGACATTGTTTAGGTGGGACAATAGTTGGAACTACCTCTGGTATTCTTTAGAGATGACCCCCTAAAGTAACAATGACACTATGGGGGTCGAGACTCATAAACAACATGGCACTTCCACATATATGGTTGGACCAAGAGAACATCACAGACATCCAGTGGGGAAAGATCACATAATACCTCATCCTTGAAGGGCTGGATATCGTATGACAATCGACAATGCTGGTTGACACAAAGATCTCATCCCTGACGAAGCCACTCGATGTTGTATGGCTGCGGGTGTGGTGTTGTAGACAATCCCAATTGGATGACGAGCTCTGCTAAGATGAGGTTCTTCTGGATTTTTCTATCAACAATAAAATGTAGCGAGGTCCCTTTCACCCACATCTGTGAATGAAAAAGGCGCTCCCCCTCTTTAGGATATGTTGGTTCTTCTAGTTTAATTGTTGTGTTCGCGACAATAGAAATGGGGTCTACGTCGATGATCTGTTTTTACCAATATTTTCATAATCATATTCTGAATTAGGGTTTGGCTCCTTGTCTTTGATATCAGTCACCAATGACTGTTTTGAGCTACATTCATCGGTGTTGTGCCAGGGGATTTTGTGGAAATCACACCATTTTTCGGTGTCCTTCTTCGTCTTTCCATGGACCTTATTTTCCTATGGATTGGACTGGTTTTCGGGAGGCTTTTTGTTAGGGACTTCTTTATCATACTTTGGTTGTTGCGTATTTGTAGACCCGAACTCCCATTTGTTCTGGTGCTTAAATTTCTGCTCGATTTTAACAACATATCGATAAGCAATACTGAGTGATGAGATGTCTAGAAAATCCATTTCAGTTTGGATGTATCTGTGTAGAGCGACATGGTATTTCAGAACCAAATATCGTTTAGAGTCTTTGATACCCAGCTTGGTATGTAAGGTATGGAATCTATTGGTGAACTCCAGAACTGCTTGGCCCCTCTCTTGCCGCAATGTGGTCCATCTCATGTATTTGTCCTCATAGTTGCCAACATGGTAATATTGTTCCTTTATTGCATCCACAAAAAAATCCCAAATGGGATCGACCCTATATATTCCAGGCTCCTCTATGGAACTTTTCTCCCATTAATTTTCCCACCAATTTTTGACATGGGGGAGAGCTTCAAGGAGCGTGAAGCTGATCTTTTCTCTGTTGAAAAAATTGTGAATAGAGAAATAACCTTCTAATAGATTTAACCATTTGTCTAGGGCATTCGCATCTATCTAACCTTAAAATAAAGGAATATCAAAATTGACCTGTTCCTTGAAAGGAGAGTGCTTCCAAAGTGGCCGTTTGATGAAGATGCACATGATGTTATCAAAAGGCATTGAAGGATGTGGGCAAAATTATCCATCATTTCATCCCTCTATCGCATGAAAGCTTTCTCAAGAAACAAATTGATAGAATTGTTTGCTTTTTCATTTTTATTTTCTTCCACCATTGATGGTTTCTTGGGTGTGCGAGAGCGATTGTCCTCAAGAGAGACAAGCTCAAGACCCAATTTTCTATACTCAAACCTCGTCGGGAACATGCACTGAAAAACGATTAAGAGCATCCTGCTCTGATACCACTGATTCGAATTTTATGAGCAGAACGAAATGAATACTGATTATTAAAATATTCTTAACACAGAATAACAGAGATACAGTAAAACTGGTTTTCTATTTAATAAGGAAATAAGCTGAAACTGTAAAATGCAACGGAAAACAAGCTTGTTGGAATGGTGGCGGCTTATCACTGAGAAGAGATGTGAGGACTGCGCTCATTTGCAAGAAGATGATTTTACAATGAGGCTACAACAACCTTTTTAACTTAAATAAAATCCAAAACCCTAACCCCAGAAGATGAAAAGCCAACAGTTTTGTGGACCCTGTTTTGGGTAGTTTGGTGTATCAACTTCCTGGTGGCGTAACTTTGGCATACGATCTTCGTTTAGGGTGCATGATAGTTCGTTGGAAAGGTATCTTCGTGGAGATTCATATTTAAGGCTCAATCAAAGCCTTTGGGTATCATTGAGAATATATATCCTCAAAAACCTTCATTTAGGCCCTCAAAAATGGCCCCAGAAGTTAAAAATTGCTAAAAATAGTAAATTACCAAAATTGCTAGAACACTGTTTTGAGCTAGTTGGAAAAGGTGGGTGGCCACAGATATCCACTTGGATCAACGTTGATCCACTGGTGATTCTTCGGTCAACAATTCAATCTACCCAATCTGCATCTGTGTAGGCAATAATTGATAGATCCTTTCCTTTTGGATAACATAATCCAAACTCTTCTGTTCCTTTGAGATATGTGAAGATCCTTTTCAATGATAAGACATGTGATTCCTTTGGTGCTTTTTGAAATCATGCCACCTGTCCAACTTCCTGTATTACATCTGGTCTGGATGCTGTCACATATAGTAAGCTACCAATCATTGACCTGTATTGCCTATGGTCTGTAGACTTTGAATCATCATCTTTGCTCAACTTGCAATTGTTTGCATAGGAGTGGTAACTGGTTTGCAATCTTCCATTCCAAACTTCTTTAGAATTTCTATGATATACTTAGTTTGAGAAATAAAAATTTCTCGGTTTCTTTGACGTATTTGAAGACCCAGAAAAAATGATAGTTCTCCGAGTAATGATATTTCAAATTCATTCTGCATATCCTTTGCAAATTTCTGGCTTAACATGTCATCAATACTTCCAAAAATAATATAATAAACATAAAATTCAATTAATAAAATACTATCTTGAGTTACCTTGATGTAGAGGTTGATGTCTGCACTTCCTTTTCTGAACCCTGCTTGTTGTAGATATTTATCCAGTCTAGAGTACCATGCTCTAGGAGCTTTTTTTATACCATACAAGGCCTTCTTCAAGTTACACACATAATATGCATTCTATAACAACTGAAATCCTTCTGGTTGTTCAATGTAGACTTCTTCTTCAGGTTCCCCATTCAGAAAAGATCATTTCACGTCCATCTGATACACTTTAATATTCTTGGAGCACGCATAAGCTAAGAGAAACCAGATTGCTTCCATTCTAGAAACTGGGGCAAATGTCTCTTCAAAGTCGATTCCTTCAACCTGTGCATATCCTTTACATACCAATCTAACTTTGTTCCTTGTAACATGTTCATCTTCATTCAATTTATTTATGAAAAACCACTTTGTGCCAATCACATTCTTATTCTTTGGTCTTGGAACAAATTCCCAAGTGTTATTCTTCTCTATTTGATCCAATTACTCATCCATGGCCTTATTCCAGAATTCATCCTTCCCAACCTCTTCAAAACATTTTGGTTCAATTGTAGATAAGAGTGCTAGGTGTGTTTATTCTGGTGAACAGATTCTTCTTCTAGTCTCAACTCCTGCATCCTTGTTTTCGATAATCTGATCTGAAGGATGATTCTTCTGTACTCATTTGCTAGGTGTATTTGGAGGCACTTGCTGAAATTTCTCTTCTACTTATGTCTGATCCTCTTCATCTTCCCCTCTACTTCTTCTTCATATTCTGCTTCTTCATAAAGTTGTTCCATTGATTCATTTTCTTCTTCCTTTAATTCTCGTCCACCTGTTTCATCAATTGTTACATTGATGCTTTCCACAACTTTGTTCAACCTCAGACTGTAACACTTGTATGATTTGCTTGTACTTGAGTAACCAACAAGTACTCCTTTGTCCACACGATATTCAAACTTTCCAATTCTTCCATCTTCTTTTTTGATGTAGCATTTGCTTCCAAATTCTCTGAAGTGCTTCACATTTGCTGGTCTTCCTTTCCATAGCTCGTGGAGAGTTTTGTTATTGTTGTTTTTGAGAATTACTTTGTTTTGAATGTGAACTATTGTATGCACTGCATGTGTCCAATATATATATATATATATATATATATATATATATATATATATATATATATATGTCAATTTGGAATCCATTAGCATTGTTCAAGCCATTTCCTGTGTAATTATCATCCATTATGATAATGTTCCTTTGTCTCTGAACCACTCTCTGAACCAATATATGAATCCATGCTCTCATCCACTTTCATATATCTGTCCAAACCTACTAAGTGTTCTTATGAATCCATCTATGTCCATATTGTCCAAGACTCTATTGCACAACTGTTCATAATGCTGACCCGTTTATCACTATACTATCATGAAGTCTTGATTAATCTATCAAACTGTGCTTCTACTAATTGACTACTCTGGATCTGTCTACTCAAACTCTGAAAGATGCTTGAAGGATGGTTCTTTGGTCTGTCATAGCTATTGCATAGACCCCCTGTCTAATGTTCATATTACCTGGGAATATCTAAGACAAATGGCTCAGAACAATTCCTGCTTTGATGTGTATTCATCATCATATTCATTGGTAGATTCATCATCTCTTTGAGCTCTGACTTCTTTCTTTCTGTCTGTGGATTCATCTTTCACTACAATGCCTGAAAGTACAATCTCTTGAACCTGTTCCTTATTTACATGTTCTTATTATATTTTAGTTATTTTAGAAACCTTTATGTATTTGACATCTTTCTTTTTCTCTGTAGAATCTCATTTTATTTCCAATATTGCAATCTTTGGGACCTTGTCTTTGTTCACCTGTTCTTCGTGTTTTCTTATCCATACTTTCTTATATCTGATATCAATGTTCTCTTTCGTGGAAGTATCGATCATGCTTCTACAATCACTAGCTATGTGTCTATAGTTATGACATTTGTAACATTCAATGTTACGTGGGGCTACATAGGCATTTCTTGCTTTAACATTTATTTTATAATCCCTGCAATCTGCAACCTTATGTCCAAAATTAGTACAATAAAAACAATGACCATAAAATAAATTTGCATACCTAGGAGTGAATGATCTTCTTTGTGGTGTAGTCTTTCTGAATTTCTTCCTTGACTGATCATGATCATGATTGAAGATTCATTGTGGCTTGAACATGGATGGTCTTCTTGAAGATGTATCTTCAATAATTTTCTTAGATTCTGGTTGACCATGATTCCTTCCTTTGAGTACTTCTTCATAACTCTTTCTATTTTCTTCATTCTTCTTTTCTAGCAACCTAGAGTGCTTCTTTTCATTCTCTATAAATGATGTGGATGTTTATGTCTCTTCAACATTCTTGTTGAGCTTGATGATTTTACTTCTCAATGTGACAACTTCTTCTTCAAGCTTCTCAACCTCTTCTTCTTTCTTCATTATCTGAGACTTTGTGACTTCTTCTATTATTTTCACTTCTTCAAGATGGATTTTTAATGTGATTATTTTTTCTTCAAATCCTTTCTCTTCTTGACCAAACTCTACCTTAAGATGGTTTAGATCGTTAGTTCTTTCCTTAAGATGATCTTTCAATATATTCTCTCTCATTTATGCTTCTTCCTTCTGTGCTGCTATATTGGCTTCCAAATACTGCTTTTGATATTCAATATTTTCTTCGATCTTTCTGGCTTCTTCTAGCTAAGTTCTTAAGTTCTCGATGACCTGTTGGGATTCTTCACAAATGTGAAAAATTTCCTTTTGTTTCATCAATTCTTTATTGAATGAATTGTTTTCTTCTCTTTCTTTTTTTAGTTCATCTAAAACACTAATCTATTTTGATTCATAATTGTCTTGTTTTTCAATTAGTTTTTCTGTCTCATTTCCTTGATGGCATTTTATTTCAAGATTGATGTGTTTTTCACAATTAAAGAAAAACAACATACCTATGTTGATTATGTACTTTTCATATTATGAATCTATTTGACATGGTGAACACATTTCTTCTTGATCTGTACCTGCATTTTTTTGGCATTTTCTGAATCTACAATGGGTGAAGAATATATGCCATGTAACTTATCCCAAAATTCTTTGGCTGATGAAAATTTACCAACCTTTTCTCTTACTAGATTAGGTAATCCTTCCCAGATGAAATCCATTGCTATTTTTTTATTCTTCTTCAATTCCTTCTTGGCTGCAGTATTTGCCCTTTTTGAACTATCATATCCTGTAATGACTAATAGCCAAATATAATGCCCCTTGTGCATGTAAAAATAATTTCGTGCTTTTTCTCCATATCTCATACTTTAACCCATTCTGACCATTAAATAATGGTACTCCATTCTCACAACAATCCATGATCTCATTCCAGTGGTTAAACTGATTTTTGAAGGAACCTACTCTGAAACCAATTGTTGGATTACTGAGAGGGGGGTGAATCAATAATAGAGAAATTGAATCCTTTTTAACCATAAAATGAAAGTGTTATATCAATGCAACATTATCATTCACTAGTTTCAGAGTAAATAAACGATGAACAAATGAGCAATCATACACATACATAGTACACCAGTTTTTTTATGTGGAAACCCAAAGCGGGAGAAAACCACAAAATGATTTTTCTTATATGTTTTTAAGAATTACATTCATTAGAAGCACCAACTTCCTTTTTTTTCCAGCTACAATTGGAAGGAGGCTCCAACCCCCTAGTTTCTCAGGCTACAACCTGAGGGAAGCTCCAACTCCCCAATTCTATGGCTACAACCAGAAGAAGGCTACAACCCCCTATGTTCTCTGGCTACAACCAGAACGTGGCTACAACCACTTGTCTTTGCCCCATCCAACCGCCCTGAAATATAAGTAGAAATATGGAACCACTGTCACACTATCACTGTGAGATATACTGTTGTAAACCTGTACCAATCAACTTGTACCAAACAACCTGTAACAACCTGTACCAAACAAGTGCATCAACCATGCACCAATCTGTACCTCAACCTGTACCATCAATGAGTGCATCAACCATGCACCAAATATGTACCAATCATGCATCAAATACACATAAACTATGACTCATCAATATGTACCAACATCACCAACTATACACCTCATGTATGTGCCAATTCATCAACTACTTGTCTCAACCATGTACCCAACATGTACCTCAACCAAAAGACCTCATCAATTTCATCATCCAAATCTGATTTCTAAGTCTGTAATAGACTTGGTGTATATGATCAAATACCTGCAAACCTTCCTTAACTTTAACAACAAGAGACTATCATTTCCATCAAACTTTACTTTAGTCTCACATGACTAATTTTGGATTTGTCAACAACCCTAACTTGAAATAATCATAACTATGTACCTATAATGAATAAAGATCTGAAAAATAGTACAAAATATTCTTCAATGTCTTTTATGTAATTCCTCCAGGTTTCACTACTTGGAACCTCTTAGAAAAGGAGTTATAGCAAAAATGACATACCTTGTTGAATTTTGGCTTATTCTAGATAACGAACTTGTAGAGCATTCCCCACATGGAATATTTTTTGTATCGATCTAAAAATGGTACACATAATACTACATATTGTATTCTAACCAATACATTTGGTATTACTGAATTTGGATCTGTTATGAAGAAGTTATGACGTTTTTACCCGAAACACCTGTTTTAGACTAGTTGCAGGACTAGCCACAAACCCTATTTTCCACAGAGTGTAACTCCAAAAATAAAATGACCCACAAGACAAAATGTTTATCACAACTACTTGGATATGTTTCCTCAATTAAATTCATATTTCTCAGTCGGAATCATTCTAAATTTTTTTTTATTGCGAAAATGGTGAGATGACTTGTAAATAACATACCTTAGAAAGCATCATCAAAAGAATTTATCCTCCCTTGAATTTCAACCTTCTTTACTTCACCTTCCCTCTGAAATTCGCCTTAGATATCCTTTGGTTACTTCAGTCACTGATAGATATTCAATATGCTCAAGTGTGATTAAATGAAAGACCCTTGGCTCTTATTTATACTTTTATGTAGCTTCCTCAAGGGGTTACCTTCTAACCATCTTAAACCACTTTCCTTATTTTAGGGCTAACCCACTTCTAACCACTTGTTCACTTAGTAATTTCTCCATTAAATTTATTATTTAAATGAATTTTTTGTATCCACTTTGACTTATAGTACACTCGTCACTTCACTTTATTATTTAAATAATTTCTTCTTTGCAACCACTTTGACTACTTTGACCTTTTGGGGCTTCTAGATGACTCATGAGGGTTCTTCAACTTCACATGGACATAAATCTCTAACTATGAGGAGTCATGTGGCATTCCACATACCACCGGAAATGGCATGAGATGTACTATCCATATAGAATAATATTACCTTCAAATATATTAAAATGTATACCATTATACATCAAACAAACTTGGGTCCATTACCCAAACCTTTGTTCTACTAAAATTCATTAATGGACTTTCTTCAAGGGTTGACATCAATGAAAACCAACCCAATTAATCAACACTTCTTTTTTGAGTCATATTCTTTTATGAGCATTCATCTTGATGATAATAGAAACAATTCTTTCTGCAATTTCTCTTGAGTTCATGGTTTCATCCACTGCCATGTATCTTCTCTGGTTTATGTCAAGTAGTGTCTTCTAAACCTGTCAGATATATCATGAATTCATCTCTCTCCAAGTGTTACAAAACTGTCCATGACTCTGCTACTCAACTGTACACAATGGTGACTAATATGCCACTTCACTATTCTGAGGGCTTCTGTTGCAAATTGATCACTACATATTGCTACTTTTCAAGCTGATTCAAACATGTCCCCTAGTATGCTCTATCTTCAAATCAAACTCTACAAGTCTGCAACATTCTGTAATGAGTATATCCTTGCTTGAATACATGCTTGTATTCCTTTATACAATCATGAATCTTTGTCTAAAAAATGTTCCAATGATATTCCTCATAACTGCTACCCGATCTTTTCATACCTGCATGGGGATGAGTTCTAAAACCTTCTCCTTAGTCAACCAATCTATCATGATACTTTTTGTATCTCTACCATCAAACCATTCTGAATATGTCTTCCCAAAACATGCAAACACTTCAAACTGCCCAAAAGATAGTTCTTCAACCTGTAATAGTTGTTTCTTAGACTCCCCCTCTTCAATATTCATATCAATGGGAGTCTCCAAGATGGATGGCTTAGAACAATATATAAGGCTTCTCTGTTGTAGGATCATCATTATGAATTTTGACATTTTCCTCTTTGCCTGTAGATTCATCACAATCTCTCACATCTGCAAATCCCGTGAGTATGATCTTTGGGAGTTCTTCATTCACTTTCTCTTATTGTTTTTGTTTTCTTCTCCAAACCTTGTTGTATACGATATTGATGTTTTCCTTCAAGGAGGACTTCATCATGCTTCTACAATGATGAGCTATGTGTCCATAGTTGTGACATTTGCAACATTCAATATTGTAGGGGGCCACATAAACATTTCTTTCTTGAACATTTCTTCCATATGATTTGCAATCTATAGCTTTATGTCCAAAGTTATTACAAGTAAAACAATAACCAGGAAAGAAAATTTGATACCTGGAAGAAAATAATCCTCTCTGTGATGTAGTCCTTCTGAATTCATGCCTTAGCTAATCATGATCTTCTTTTATGTTGTTTCCTTCATAATGAATGAAGCTTCTTTGATACCTAGAGATAGAAGGTCTTCTTGGATATATACATCTTCTGCATTCATCCCTCTTTGACTCTTGCTGACCATGATTCCTTCCTTTGAGAATGTCTACATAGTTCTTATCCTTCTCTTCATTCTTCATTTCTAGCAATTTGGAACACTTTTCTTCAAATTTCATTACTGGTTATGTGGAGCTTCTTCTTTCTTTGTTACGATTGACACTTGTATATTGTTTGCATGAGGCCTCACCTATGTATCCAAGACCTACTTTATTGAAGGGTGACCTTTGACAACTGAGAATATCTTCTAGTACTTGAGAGATATTCAATTTCTTGTTGAGCTTGTCTACTTCAACCCTTAATGTGATGACTTCTTCTTCAAGATTCTCACTATCTTTTTCTATCTTCATCATCTGGATATTCATTACTTCTTTCATTCTCTTTGCTTCTTCAAGTTGGGTTTTCAAGGAGACGATTTCTTCTTCAAATATTCTTTCTTGCTGACTAAATTATTCTTCAAGCTTGTTTAAGTCCTCAAATCTTTCTTTAAGATGACTTGTCAAAATCTCTTCTCTCTTCTCTGCTTCCTTTCTTAGTGACACTATTTTGACTTCCATCCACTATTTTTCTTCCAAATGATTTTTGAGTGTTTCTTCAATCACTTTTCCTTCTTTCAATTGAACCTTTAGCTTGATCAATTCTTCATTAAGGGACTTGTTTTTCTTCCTTTCCCCTTTTATCTCACTCAAGGCATTGATTAGTTCTGATTTAAGATCTACTTCTCCTTCATCATAATATTCTTTGTCATTTTCAAGTTCTTTTCTTTGTATTTCTAGGGAACACAAGAATTCAGGTTCATGATCTACCATACCATTTTCAATTTCTTCTTCTACATATGTCTGACATGATGATATTCTTTATTCTCACTCTATCTTAGCATCTTATTTATATCGATCAAAATGTTCTGGCTTTGTGATTACAAGAATATATCCCTTAAAGTAGACATTATGTAGCTTAGCCCAAAGCTCTTTGGCTGATGAGCATTGTTCCATTTTGACTTTTACAGAATCAAGTAATCCATCCAAGATGGCATCCATTTCTATTTTATTGTTCCTTTTTAATTTCTTCTTGGTTGCAATCTTTAGAGGTTTCTTTGAAGCGGTGTATCATGTAACAACTAAGTACCAAACATCATACCCATTTTCCTCTAAAAATACTTTCATTCTTGAGTTCCATATCTCATAATTCTGACCATCAAACATTGACGTTCCATTATCTATGTAATCTATGATTTTCCTTCCAATTTTTAGATTGTTTTTGAAGGACCTACTCTGATACCAATTGTTGGAATATTCAACAATATTGAGAGGGAGGTGAATCATTATTGAGCACTTTTTACCATTTTCAACCATAAAATATAAACATTAAGTTATCAACAAGGTATCACTTATGACATCACCAATTTATCTTTTATGATTGCATTCAATATATCATCAACATATAACCACAAATACATAGTACACAAGAGTTTTATGTGGAAACCAAAATAGGAGAAAACCACAAAATATTTTTTAATATATATCTTGAATATTACATCCACAAGAAGCACCAATTAGAAGGAGGCACCAACCCCTTATTTACAGGCTCCAACCTGAAGGAAGCTACAACTCCCTTTATTCTCTAGGTCCAACTCAAAGGAGGCTCTGACCCTCTAGTTTACATGCTCCAACCTAAAGGAAGCTATGACTCCCTCTATTCTCAACACCAATTGGAAAGAGGCTCCAACCCTCTATTTCATAGGTTCCAACCTGAAGGAATCTATGACTCGTATTATCCAACACCAACTGGAAGGAGACTCCAACCCCCTTTCCTTTCCCCTTCCTTCCTCCCTCTGAAATTCACTACCAAGATTGTGCTAAGAGATCACAAGATTGAATGATTAAAAGGAGAGGTTCTTAATGCGTATTTATACTTTTCCAAGTGCCTCCTTTACTTGACCTTGAGTCGACTTGTAACTTCTTTTTTACAACATATTTTTCTCCTTTACTTGACTTTAAGGCCAACTTATAACTTCTTGACCTTAGATACGGGGATTCTTGGCCATAGTTTGGGGCTTCATATTTAAGAGGGCATAACTTCTCAATCATTAGGAACCACATGGCATGCCACCTGTCGTTGGAGATGATTCGATGAGGAATATCAATCAATGGATGTTTTGCATGCATTTGCAATGTCCTTCATACACTTTTTCTTCAATCAAATTTGAGCTTTATGACCACACCTCTAGGGCTTCTTAACCGCTTAACCATATTTTCAGGTCTTTATGTAGATATCTTCAAAGAATCTTCTCGTGAGGGCCATGCTTAAAGCTACGCCATAATGGGACCACTTTGAAGACTTCTTCAAATACACCCATCACTTATAGAAGCTTCCAAACTTGCTTTAGAGCTTCTTCTAGGGTTGACATCAATGACAACCAATTTTCCAACACATTCTTCTAAAACGCCTCATGTACACTGCTCAAAGTAAACCAATTCTTATGCTAAATAGAAATATCATATAAATCCAGACCTTAAAATTCAAATAATAGAAGACAAGTACTTGAGATCATGTATATGCATTACTCTTTGAATTCCAACTTCCTTAAGTTGCATAAGGTTTTGTTATGAAACTTGTACGTCATTGAATTATGTTGAGGGACTTTGCGTTGCAATTTACAAAGTGATGCACCTATAACTTGGCATGACTGCATAAAGGAATGTGTCTCCAATATTTTGGAATCTTTTAGGAATATGACTGGAGTGCTCAACTTATTTCTAGAAATATATTTGATCAAAGGTGGAAGAGAATCCAAAAGCATTTCCTTAAAATTACGACAGACACGAATCCCTAAGGCATTACACCTTGAAAACAGTGCAGGCTATATTGCGAGAAAGGGTTGTGGATCTAAATAAAGGAGGATTAGTGTACCTTATCTACAAATAAGAGAGGAAGCAAATTCAACAATCCTTCTATTTTGACCATTCTAACTCTGACTTTTTTGTTATTGTGAGCTTTTATAAAAATTGTTAGTAGGATTATCCAAGTCTCCTATATCTTGGTATTTGTATTTCCATGATAATCTAAGGCCTTGTTAACTCTTTCTTTGATACCAACTTCCCCTATAAAAAAAGGAAAACAAAAAATAGTAAACATTTCCACACACACACACACATTAAATGCCAAACTCTTCTTGAATGCATGCATCCACATTGAATCTTCCATCAACTGAATATCAACAACTCTACAACCATTGAGAATAATACATGTGCACCTTGTTTCTTGTACCCAAAACCAACTCAGAGAAGCATAGCCAACTATGTTTCAAGGGTATATTGGCAACATATAGAATCTGTTGTTGGAAGCATTACTAAAAAAAGGATGATTCTTTGTGTAGGCATCTTTGAAGGAAATGACAATCACTATTTTGAATTTTTATAAATGCCCACCACTGAAAAAGATAGAGTTAAGTCCAACAAAGGCACAATTCGACTTGATATGTATAAATCACCATTCAAGTGAATATAGTTTTTTGTTGTCAATTTTTTTGGTGTTATTTTGAGTTTACAAATTTGATTTGGGTTAGGAAGTTTACATGGAAATTTCAATAACATACAAGAAATATGGTGGGTGGATCCTTCTATAGGCCACTGCTAAGAGCTTCAACTACTAAAATGATATTCCTGGATTAGATGGAACTAGTTGTGTTTGAAGTGGATGTACCTAATCTATCTACACAAAACACATGAAGAATACATAGTAGACTAACCGATTAACACACTTATAGAGACCTAAAAGATGACAGGTGGATCTTATTATTTTCAAAACCTGAGGCTGGTTTGGACCTAAACAAAAGAAATATATTAGAATTTATTGATATTAAAAAGGTTGTACTTCTAAGGACGATATAATATTTCTATTTTGAAGCTATCTATCTTTATTTCTCTCACCTCCTTACAATATGCAGGTTAGACTCACACCTATCCATGGTTGGATGCTCTCTCTCTCTCAAACACACACAAAAATTCTAGCCAGTTCATGCAAATGGAGTGGAAGGAGCCTCTTGTTTTGAACACCTTTGTAGATAATTGAAATTGAAAGGAAGAGTTTGGGGTAAAATTTCAACATTAAAAATTGTAGAAACTATTTGAAATGCAATTAAGTTCCCTCAATTTGACTATTCTAATCTTGGTTGCAATAATGACTGAAAAGGTGATAAAATGATGTCATTCAAAATGGAAAACCCAATGCATGTACACAAAGAAACATGTGTAAACACAAGCAAAATAGCCATTGGCAGGGTGATCACAGTGACATCCATGGTTTCTTTTTCATGAGATCCCTAAAGCAAACTGAATCACATGCCCAATGAAAGAATATTGGTGGTAAAGGCCATTTAGACCAGTCTCACTTGTCTTTGTTCTTTTACTAGAAAACTAGATTGAAAGAATAAACTCAATTAAAGTCAATTATTGTAACAAGTTGTAACAAACCCACTATGCAATATAAATAAAAATGCAATTTAAGAAAACAATGATGGGGAAATTTTGTAACTATGAATTAAAAACTTTGAACTAACACATTGTATCATACTGCATTGATCATGGCACTTAGGAAATCATAACAAGATACCAATATAAACAAAATGTTATAGCTCATAACTCTTCATAATGTGAATGAATGGATACCAGGCATTCTAAATCCCATTTTCTCTCATTTTGACACAATCATAGAATGCTTGGAAACACCAAATATGAGATATATGACAAAAACAAATTTATGCTCTTTTACATAGACAATAAAATATACTGTAATATACTATCATAAACATGAATTGATAGGATGGTGTTTACTATAGATTACTTCATGAAGAAAATACCTTGTAGTTTTCAAACCAAACCATGCTTTTAAGACAACAAATTAAAATAGATAGCAAGGCATATTATTTCATGAGAGCGTTTGCATATACCATTTTTATAGTATTGTGTTGTCATAATTGATCTTTGGATTGTGTAGCAAGATACCCAAATATTCACTCAGGAAACCATTAAAAGGACCAATGTGAGGAGTTCAATATTAAGACTTTAATATTGTTGTACCTACAAGAATTATTATGTGTGAACAGAGTAAAGTGTGTGCCAACAATATGAAAAATCTGAACCCTAGATGTAAGTCTTGTGAGCTAGCAGTGAAAGGACATGAAGATATAAACCACAATTGCAATTGCTTTGGACTGTTATGAAAATACTGGATCACAATGTTATTCAACAGATTTATATTCAACATAGCCATCCATAAGAAGAAGAAGATGCCAAATTATGCTTAACTATGTGAACTGCAAGGTTTATTCAGTGTTGGGGAAATTCATTTAAACCCAAGATGTATTCATATTAATTTACCACAATACTCATCAAAATGTTCATATGTGGGTTGGTTTATGTTGTCGATGTTCTAGTTACACTATTGTTTTCAATCTACATTTAGGAACACAAGTAGCATAGCCATTGGCAGGGTGATCACAATGACATCCATGGTTCCTTTTTCATGAGCTCCCTAAAGCAAACAGAAACACATGCACGATGAGAGAACATTGGTGGTAGAGACCATTTAGACCAATCTCACTTGTCTCTATTCTTTCACCAGAAAAATAGATTGCAAGAATAAACTCAATTACTGTAACAAACCCACAACTAAACATCACAACAAGGACTAAAGAGGAAAACAAACTTGAGGTTTGAGAGAACTTGATTTGCAAATTCTCCCAAAAGATGATCTTGACCAAATCATTGGAGAATTTTGAGGTTATTAGCACAACATCAATTATGGTGATGATGTCCTGCATTTTGTCTTAATTTTTTGTCACAATTCTATTCTATTCGTTTATGTATTGACGAATAGTTTGATTATTTTGGTCTTGGAAAAAATTTGGACATTTAGAGTCATAGCCTTGAACCAAAGGTGTACTATAGGTTTCTCTCTTGTTCTGTAACAATGGATGCTCTTCAATTATAAAATCGACAACTGAACATGCATCTTTTTAGGTTTTTAGCATCTGTATTCTCCTCTAATAGCAGGAGGAAAGAACAATGTGAAAAATATTTATTTCTTATAGGAAGAATATCTAAGAAGATGATGAAGAAGATATAGTCAGTTATATGGCTATAGTCAGAGGTATTATGAGTGATAAAGGGAAAAGTGGTGCATTAAGCCAAATGAAAAATCTTTATTTGTAGCCACCTAAGTCGCGGTAAAGGCAATGAAACATCCATTTAATCTCATAATAGATAGGAACTCTAAAAAGTGTTGAATACAAATTCATAATTAGTGTTTTTATTTTAAGGGAAAAGAAGTAGTCTGGCATAAAGTTGAACTCTATACTATGATATATGAACATAATATCATGAATAGAATAGCTCAATTACAGGAGGTACAAACGGAAATAGGAGATTAACATTTTTCATTAGTTTAAAAATGTTAATTAAGATATTTACATATGGACTATTACCAACATGTTGTTTTGTTTACAGTCCTCCTTCGATATCTATACCGGGTGCTCGTGCTCCACCTACTCCGAGATCTATCTCAGGTGCTTTTGCTCGTGCTCCTGTTTAGCAGGATGGTGAAACAATTCTAGTAGCTCTTGGATGGTGAATCAATGTACATATCTTAGATGGTGCATCAATGGAAAAATCTCAGATGGTGAAATAATGTGAGGGAGAGAAACTCTATAACAGTCACACTACCCGATATATATAAACACTTTTTCGACTGAAAGTTTTTTTTGGCTGAAAACTATTTCGGTCAAAAATGTCTTTGTTGCACCAAAAAATCCGACAATCACATCAGGTGCACGACTATTGAGGCTATCGTTATAATTAAATTTTGGCCGAAAAATTATTTCGGTTGAAAGTTAGTGTCATTTGTTCGACCAAAAAAAGTTAAATAGTTCAACCAAAAAATGGACATTAGAACTTTCCCCGATCCAATTCTCATGAAAGTGTTACCCACATTCATGATTTTACCCTGTGCCACTCATGATTTTCATATTGGTTTGATTGTAGCTCACTTTATTGATTGTGAGGTAGGGAGTGTTGGATTGACAATGCACCTTGTTATCGCTAGATTTGTACTTGTGCAAAGCCCACCACGAGTTCCCAAATCTTGTGTAACAATGGAAGATCCTACCACTGTCACCTTAGTAATAAATTCCCTCATTTTAGTGATGGAAGAGGTCCACCACAAGGGAGGCTTCCTTGGTGACCTCAAGGGATCAAACTAGCAAGTATAGTAGCCAAACCTACCACCCCCTCTCTTGATCACCTAAAGATTGGTCTAGGTAAAGGTAGAAGAAGAAGTATGAAGTTGTTTGAGTTCCTTCCTAGAACAAGAACACTTTATAGCATATATATATATATAATTATTTCCAAGTCCAAACATGTAGTTAACATCTCTTTAAGACACCAGACAAGATAAATTGCAGTGGTTGTTATAAAATTGGAGCAATGAACAATGATACAACAACAGTGAAATATTTATAACAACAACAATTATTAAGGTTCATAATTGCAACAATTGACTATGAAAACTTAACACACATCCCCTAGAATAATATCCAATTGTCTAAGGAAATATCTGAAAAAGTTAAGCCACCAATTAATGAGTGTATGGAGAAAATTAAAGTGTTATCGGGTGGTTGTAGAATTTTTTTGTTACAAAAATAAGTTTATTAGCAAGTTAGCCAATGTTAGTGTTAGTAAAGTTAGTAGAGAGGTTAAGAGAGTTGAAAGAGAGTGTTTTTTGATCAATTTCACCACAAGAGAGCTTTAAAACCAATGTTGTTAAGGGTTATGGAGTCTTATAGCAATAAATGGAACTAAACTTGGAGCTTGATCTAATTGCAACCAAGAGATATGACTCAAACTCTAAGGTGCTAGCACATTAGGGCCTTAGGGCTTGAATCTTGAGGAGAGAGATTTCTAGGATGCAAGCACATTTGGTCCATAGAAACCTCTTCTCCCTTCTTGTAGCTTCAACTAGGTCAAAATCAAAAGTCTAGGGATAAAATCCTAAAGTGCTAGCACTTTAGGGATTTATGAGTCTAACCCTAGCAAGGATTTCTTCAAAACATTTGGACAAAATTAACCTTGTGAGAGGAGGAAGAACTTGTGCTCCTCTCTTAGGGTTTCACCAAGCAAGACGTCTAGCATAGAAAAGTAATTTTACCATGAAATATTAATAACATAAGAATGAAATTGTAGAAAATTCACTTACTTCGCCAAGTAACTGTTAGAAAAACAGGACCGCGAAGCAATAAAATAAAACAAATGCAGAAACAAAACACAT